>VDFB02050485.1:121644-231436 GCA_007258455.2 Sequoia sempervirens
TATGTTTTACTTTGTACTTTTGAAGTAAATAGTAAATGAGTACACGTGATTCAATGATTTGATGTTTAGGAAAAATGTCTAGAAAAATCAATGTTTTTATGAGTTATGTTTATTTGACTCAAAATTGACATGTGTTTAAAAGTTGTTAAGATGTGATGAATTCATAAGGATTATGAAATGATTAATGATACATTAATCTCAACTTAGTGTTTGCAAGATTACATTCAGGAAATAGGTTTCCACCTTCCAAGAAAGGGAGGGAGAGCATCATTACAGAGAAGGGTATAGATATAAGGAATAGAATAGGTTGTCGCCATCTTAGGTCTAGTGTTGATGCAAAAATGGTGAACCTAGTTGAGCAGGGTAAGTGATACTCGACCCTTTTGGTCTCAGTTTATTTCTTGACTCGATAAGTTGTTGATGTCGTTTAAAGTCAAGTTCATGTTGTTTAATGTGTTTAGAAGCTTGTCGATAGTAATTGATTGTCAACCTTGTTTTTCGATGTGATAAGTCTTTGCAGTGCTATCGAATCAACAATTATCTTATATATTATACATATAAGATTGATGAATACATCTTATATATAACATTAATAGCAATAAATAAACAACCATTATTATAAGAATTGGTTTGATAGTGGGTCGAGCCACTAATATGCTTGGAATCGAGCTTTATTATAAGGAATTTTATCTAGTTTCTTATTATTCTTTTTTTTTTTTTAAATGAAGCCATTATAAACCACAAAATGGAAGCATGTTGAGAGATATCTAGAAATGTGAGCCTTTCAATTGCAGGTTGCACGATGTCACTATATGAAAAGTCATCACCTTTAGGGGTGACTACTCTAATGACCGTGTAATGCAGCTAGTGCAAATCTGTTACATTAAATTCATTTTCTGCTAGTCTTACTTGGAGATCATTAAATCCACAAAGGTGATATGGTCACTAGGAGGTAATCCAAGTCTCTTGCAAGTCGGTTGTGGTAGCTTTCTTTTCTTTGGAAACCATTTTCTAACTGTTAATAACGAAAGAAATGGGTAGTTATGGGAACTACCTCAAGAACTATCTTCTTGAGGGGGGGGAAATCAGCTAGGGGAGGTAAGCAGTTTCATATGGATGGAATAGACGTAGAAATGGGGGTGTTTATTCCATGGAAATCCTAGAGAATCACTCAAAGTACTAGAATTATCCTTGTGCTATGACCTGTGCATTTTGTTCACACAAAAATGAGTGACTATTGGGAAATAAAATGATGAGGCCAAAGAAGATGAGTCGTCTGCACTCATAGTCTTGCTTTGTTTGTGCTTCCATGAAATGCGTATGAGAATTCTAATATGATAATGTGAGATTGGGAGGAGGACAATGTAGGCGGAACTAGGAATACCTTTGCTTTGGAAGGGTGGTGCTTAGGTAGAGTAAAGAATCTTATCCTTCCATGCACTTTAAGTTACAATTTCCTTTTATAATGAACTACGATATCATGCATATTATATGGGGTTGATGCTTTTTTTATCTGTTACTGTAATGACCTTATCTTAGATATATTCTATATGGTAATGGCTCAAGACATATTGCAGAGTTATACTATATTATATTCCTTGCCATGACTTTCTTGAGGCCATGGAAGCCGAGTTTCAATTCATTGTATTTCTTCATATACTAAAGCTCACAGTTGGGAAAGTTGAGCTATATTGCAATATTTACCACGTTATACCTATAGCTCAAGGTCATGAATTCCGGTGAGCTTAATACATTATAATCCATACTATAACTATGGCTCGAGGCCATTATAGTTGAGCATTTATATATACGTAGAATAATAATGTTGATAGAATAAAAATAGAGTCGAGTCTTGAGTAAGGAGTCGAGCCTAAGGTGTTCATAGTACAAGAAACGACAAACTATGGTATTAGTACCAGTTAGTGATTCAACTTGCATTTAACCAATATGGACACCATGATTGTGGTGATGGCTAATTTGGCCTTAAACATAGCTATGCTTACAACACTCAAACAAAATCTTGATTTAACTTGCATGGAAACCCGATTGTGGTTACGAAGGGTTTATTAAATATTTATGACTACTTGTTTACCCTCAATAAAGGAGGTGGTGTGATAATCAATGATCATAGTTTTATCATATGGAAGCTTGCATGTTAGAGAAATCATTAGTATTAGAATTTTTTCTACTTTTGCTATTATTCCAAGATTTAAACCCTTTGTTTTACTTATGAGTGAACTTTACGGGGATAGTGTTTATTAGCAAAAGATCATAATTGTAATTTGAGCTATCAAATTTTATGAAACCATTCTATTTATTTAAGGCAAGGTATTCCTATAGTTTCAAGAATATGATTCTATCCTATGGGATAGTTTAAATTGGAATTGTGAACCATGGATAGACCTAGGGTGGTGAATATGGTTCGACTTATGATATGAGTAGAAGTGGAATAAGGTGACATGGAGTCACAAATTCCCTATAATAGAGCTTAACTATTAATGATAGTCACGACAATGACTAAGACACATCTTATGTATTTAAAGGATATGTTGACTCCTTGTTGGAGAAGGAGAAAATAGATAAGAGGAAAGTTGTAATGTCTTGTAGGTGGCACTAAGTACATGCCTTGTTTATTGGTGGAACTAAATGTCCTAGGTAATTATATACTTAAAAGAATGAATACTATGGTTAGTATGAAACTGATATATTTCACCATAAATGGAAGCCATTTACGAATGGTCATGATTCTTGAGTGAGGTATAAGATATTAAAACCTAACTTATGTTGGAAGATTGACTTAGATCAATACTATTGATATGAAATGATAGTATTCTTTTAGTTATTACATTGGTGAAGGAATACCTTGAATACTATGTTTATTCATGTACGTAAAATGTGAATTCAAACAATGTCAATTGATCTAGGAAAGAATAGAGGCATTTTGTTCTTATGATTAGTTACACTTATGTTATTACCTTTGGAGAATCAAGGATGTTGCTATTTCAATGCGTTGGGTTAGAGAAGCTAAACCCTAGTATTGAAACAAGGAGGATGTAGGAAATCTATAACTCTTATGTCAAATATGACATTGTACATATATATTTTGATTGATAGTGAAAGGTCAAGAAAACTATAGAGCAAGATAGGAAGTCTTTATAACACCTTAAGAGATTCTTTGATAATGTTGAAACTCGATTAAACGCATCGAGATGTTGGGTATTGAATCTTGAGAAGTAAATGACAGGACATCATAAACCCTAGATATTGCAAGAATGCAATAAGGGACTTTTGAAAAGGTTTGAAATATCTAAATCTTTACATTACATGTTTATAATGAATTATGGATTAATTCTAAATTAGATAAACTAGAATGGATTTTCTATATAGACTAGTTGTGCCTAGAGTACCAAATAAAGTAAGAAAAACTATAGGATGAGATAGTTTCTAAGATGAGTCAGAGGTGTGTGTCTAGATGGAATGACCAATCAGAATGATCATACTTAGCTAGAAGGGATCTAGAATTGTATGATCTATACCCTTCGTGAAGGGTCGGGGCGCTTCCAGTTAGGAAGTGTGTGGGGGACCACTTGAGTTTGCGGTTAGAGGAAAAACACTTGGTTGATGCTCTCCATGTGTAGCAGAAGGCTCACCAAGGCTCGTGAAGATAGTTAACCACATCCAGATGCAGTGATCTCCATGTTATGGCTTATGATAGTCAAACTTATGAGGTAAAACTATTCTTTTGGCATTTGTATTTAATGTGATCTAAAGTTAAAGTGTAAGGATTTCTCTTTGATTCTAGCTATGATTACATATGATTTCAAGTTAGAGATTATCATTGAAAGTTGTATTTTAGTTCTTGAGCTTATGCAAATGTTTATAAAAAAAAAAACAAAATTCTCTCATAGTTACTAAGTTTATTTACCTTGTAGTAAATTCTTGAGTTTGCTTGAGTACTAAGAGGAGGGATGTTACAATATTGCTATGGTTATTCTTTGGTGTGAATATTATTATGATTATATGTGTATTATATTTTATGAAAATAAGGTTATAAATATTAACATATTCTACTGTTATTTATTAAATATTAATATGTTTATTAGTAAATATTTAAATATTAATATGTAAGCATATGTTATATTTGTGTTTTGATTTACTATTTTGGTGGAGTGATTATTTTTAAGGTCCTTTTATCTCTTATAATATTTTGAATTTATTTGGTGGGAAACCCAAAATAAATGAGTTAATTATGTGAGTTAGTTTGATTATTTATTTTATTTTAATTATTTCATTAGTGGGATGAGGATAGGTGTTTTAATTTAATATTTTAGTAATATATTTTATGACAGGATTTAATTTCCTTGTTTTATTTTGGAGAAGAAGAGTTTTTTGGGGAAAAAGAAAGAAAGTTACGTTCTTTTTTGTTTTTCTTTCTTTTTTGAATTTAATTAGTTTTATTTATGAGAAAATTTGGAAAATGAGACTTTCACTTTTGTGCATGAAATTTAGAAGATTTTGGAAGAGATTTTTTGGGGGTTTTGAGAATGAAGAGATTTTACATGGTTTTGAATTAATCTTTATAAGGTTTGTGAAATTTTTTGAGTGGTTTTGAATCAAAATTTGGAGGAAAGTGATTTGGAATTTAATTATTATTTGAGGGGGAACAGATTTTTCCAAGAAATTGTGATTTGAGGAGAATTCTGGATTGGGGAGTCGGAAGTTGAAATTTTCAGAGTTCAATATCGAATTCTCATCCATGCAAAGCATTGGATCCAGGTTGAATTTTGAAATATTTTTTTTAAATTTTCTTTTTGAATGTATGAATGATTTGATTGATTTCTCTCTTTATTTTTGAAAATAAATGATAGATATTTTTATTTTATGTGTGAATGAAATATTTATTTATTATAGAATAAAAATCAATAAATGCTTATTGTCTTCCGTAAAATGGTTTTTCTTGCGTCAGTTGTAAATCTATTTTTGCAAACTAGGTTGGTGAGATATTTAAAGGGTTTTTTTATTTCGTTGTCTTTTAAACTTTTTCCAAAAATGTAAAAAACCCATATCATAGTTTTTGAGATATGGTTGAAATATGGGGCTGCTATCAGGCTGCTCCTCCATGACTGTAAATACTCTTGTATCTCTCTATAACTGTAACCAACCAATGGAAGACTAGGATTTTAGATTTTTAGGCATTTGAAAGTAGTTAAATTAATTTTAGTTTTAATATTTTATATTTTGAAAAATATTTGGTTGCTAAGTTGCTCATTTTGTCATTTGGATGTAATTGGGTATGTCGAAAATAGGGTTTTTATAGGAGCCGTCTGTTGTTTTTTCATTTTGTGAGTTTTTGAGTCATGTTTGGTTAATTTCGTCTACACAATTAAGTAGTCGAGGGCCAAATCTGAAATGGGTCTTTGACAAATTTAGATTTCAAGTTGATTTAATTATTTTATGGTTGTTTTATGAATGACAGATTTACTGCTGTCAAGAGGAAAAATTAGTTAAATTTTGAAGTTGTATAGGAGGATATAGCTCTATCCTTTTATCTGTATTATGTTGTATTATTTGTGCTTGAATGTGTTTATATTATTTGTATGCTAAAAATTCCTTCGCATTTGTGAAAACTTTTGTTGAAGCTTTTGTACTGTGTAAGGATCAATTATATCAAGGCTATGTATTGTTGGTCTTGAATATGAATTGCGAAATTAAAAGTTGGTTATCATGTTATAAGATTGTGCAAATGATGTTATGTGATTCATTGTATGTGTTGTGGTATAATGATCACCTTTTGGTTTTTCTATCCATTTGTGCTATGTGTTTGACCACTCGAAGTATCAAGAAGTCTGTGAAAGTCCTTGTGATTTTTGGTTAATTCTTGTTTTAGGCAGTCTCCTTTGGATGTTAAGTGTCAGCCACTTATTTCTGTTGCTTGCTTGTGTGTGGGGCCTAGTGTTGTTTCCTAGCATGGAGGGAGTGGGCCTCAGGGTTTGACATGGTAGGGTGGTATTTCCAACCATCCATTAGGTTTAGTTGGTGTAGTTCATGTGTAATGTCGAGTCTTTCCTTCCACTTCATTCTAGAATTGGTTTCATGATGCAAATGATATTTCTAAGAAAATTGTGTCTAATATGTATCTTATATATGTACCTCTTAGATGAACAAATCTTGTACATTGTAGCATTTTTGTAAAAGAAATGTAAAGAAGTTGATGTAACCTTGAAGATATATTTATTGTTGCTTATTATGTAATGGAAAGCTTAATGTAGGAATGTTGTATTTATGATGCATATGAACTTAATTTAGTAGTAGATGTGATATATCTTTATGTACTTATTTCATGGAGTTGATTAAGATTAGGATCATATTGGCATAGTGTTAGATGAGGTTTATTTATAATTAAGTTATGTTATCATATCTAATTTGATGTATGAGATTTAATTTACATTCAAAGAATTGATTGGATGTTATCTTTGTATATCAAATGTATTTCTATAGATTTAGTTAGTGTAGATATATTGTAGTAGCGACGTTAGGGGACCATGGTGGATAAGTGTGTAAGTGGGCTATGTTTAAAGTTACTTGTATTTCATAATGTGATTATGAGATGATGTTGATGTAATGATGTTATCCATGTTAATTTGATGAGCGGTGTTAGTTAGTGTCACTTTAGTTTATTAAAAAAATAAAATTATCGGTATGATGTTGAAGGTCTTTTGTGTTAATCCACTAGGTCCCTTAGCGGGGCGTTACATACCTTCTCATCGTGGCAAGGACAGTGAGATGTAGTTAAACCATGGAATTCATGCATATATTTTGATAAAAAAATCCTGGGCCATCATCACTAGTGTTAGGTCTCAAAGTGCAAGTTTTAAACCATTAGGGGGTGCCAATCCCTTAATACACCTTTGGCCCATGAACAAGGTAAACATGACTGATTACCTTCTACTCTTTAGGCTCTTCCAAACCTAGGTGGGTATACTTGAACAATAAGGTAGATTTGCAGATAGATATGGTTCCTAGATTGAGCAATCTACTTACTATGGCACGTGAGATGAAGTAAATGAAGAGTTTAAATGTCTAAATACTAGTGAGAGTAATTGAGAGTTCAAGTTTGTGAGTTGTATTTTTTATGTAATATCAAATTGTTACTAGTGCCTACTTCTATTGAGTGGACAAAGTGGAGGGATGAATGATGATTTTGCAGATAAGGTTCTATAAGATAGACTCACTCTTCATCTTAATTCAAATAGTTGGGCACTTTGAATGTTAGCACCTTATGAAAATGTGCAAGTATGTTAGTTATTTGGGCTCTTCTTTGTAATCCTAGTGATACCCCCTTATGCTACTATGAATTTGTGAAAGGATTTAATTCAAATATGAAAGGAAACAAATTATTACAATCTATTCAAAAGGAATTTAATCCAAATAGGAACCTATCAAATTTGGTTTCTTAAAAGGAATTTTAATTCTTCTACACACCGAAACTAGTCAACGTCACACAACTACAACAAATGTGAATTGAAAAATTAAATGTATTTCCACACACTCAATTTGAATAGCATAAACAACCACTTCAGAGATAGCCAAATAACATATAAGCATATAAATCCACACAACAGCTGAACACTTGAAAGAAAATTAACAATTATGCATAACCTTCTCCATTATATTTATCTTTGAATAATATGGATTACAACAGTAGTTTATGATATGAGATGGATGATCTATTCAGGTCTTGGTCTCTCTTATATATGTGAGAGGCAACAAGCTACAAACCCGTTACAAAAAGGCATGTTGTTTGGTAACTAAACATAATTAAGAAAATGAAATATTGTAGTAACTAAATGCATCAATCCATTAATCTCCAAGCAGAAGCCCGTGACCACCTAAGATCTGTTCAAATCTTCTACTCCATGATATGGTGCTCATGCTGTCCACTGACTCCTTTCATCTTGATGGTTGCCTTGCTATGTCTGGTGTATCCATAGTTTGGCTGAGGAACAAATTGAATGCAGAGAGGTGATGGATGTATTCTTGTTCAGCACAAGTATTTGCATTGGAGATCACCTCTCTCATATCATACTTCCTATACATCTTCTCAAGCTGGTTGTGAGTATTTTGTAAAATCATATCCTTTTCATTGATCTCTTGTAATGCAGTAGTCAGAATCACATTAAAATCTTCCTTCTAATCATCATATTCTCAAGGATTTCCCATATCATCATAGAGTTTCAGAGTTGAATTGAAGCACTTGAAATCCTTGATGAACCTATTATGATATCCATTGTGTGCTTCTACCAATTTGTTATGTGTCTACATTATTTGTCCTTTCAGGATTTTCTTGTCTTGAAGCTCTTGTCTCTTTTCGATTATTCTCCCCTATAATCATTTGTTATCCTCTATTGCTGAGAGTACTTGTTTAAATTGCCTCCAATATTCATTTGCACATTTCATCATCTTATTGAATCTTCCCTTGACCATTTCAAATGCAGTATTATACTTGATGGTTTGACTTCCTTCTCCAATTCTTTACATTTTTCTTGAGATTTCATGTGGCACTGCTTCCAATAAGTTGTATTAGCCATTGCATCCAATACTCTCTTATCTTTCTCAAGCCATGGGGAATACAATTTTGGTGTGGAATAGGAAGATGATCTTTCTCTTTGATGTGCTAATTCCTTCTTCAACCTGTCATTTTCTTTAACCATCTTATCAATTTGTTCCTTTGTGAACTTTGCCACATTGACATTCAACTCTGCTGTCTCCATGGGGTTGGTATCCCCTACTCTTTGAACCAAGAGATGTCCAAACATTTGGTTTGGATTATCAATCACAACTGGTCTTTTGTCATGGGGGTACAGTGACCAAATAAGCAAGGTGGCCTCATCTGGATTATATCCATATCTTGAATACATCTTGTCACTTGCTTCGTCTGTTAAATTCATTGTTTTATCTCATCTCTTTCTAATACTATCAAACACAATTGCAGAGCTTATATACCATATGGGAAAAATAAATACTCCAGCTTCTTAGAGTAACTCTCTCCCTCTCTTAGGACTGATGGAATCCATCTCTTTGTATATTTATTTTTTCAATTCTTTCAAAACAATAGCTTCTCATTCAAGAGTGACATCCTGCATCTTTTGTCTCATTTTCTTGCCTTTATATTCATAAACAAATGATTTAAACTCAGGAGACTTAACAAAATATCCATCATAAATGAACTCTTGTCTAGCCTTGACCCTAACATCATCTAATAATTCATCTGATGCTTCAAATATTACAACATTATGTTCCTGAGGAGGCTTATACCGTACAATTACAGGAGCACTTATTTGTTGTACTTTCTCTTCCTCCTCATCACTTTCCTCATCACTCTCCTCTTCTTCACTCATACCAGTATCTACAGAAAAACTCACATTAGGAGTTCGGTATGAAGAGATATAATCTAAGGGCTCTATATCTCCAGCTTGCACTCCTGAATAGGTTGCATGAAGGGCACCAAAGAAAATGAAGGAACATTCTTTACCACTTCATCCATATGAGCAATGAGTTGCTCCATCCTTGCTAGAGGATCCTGTATTTCACCAAATTCCTTCAAATAAGATGGGACATTTCTTCTTTTCCATTCCTCTACAAGAATAACCCTATTATATGCAATCATCCTTTTAGTGGTAGAGGCTTCATCATGGTTTTTTATTACATCTTCAACTAAGAATACATGCTCATATCTTGATAACACCTGTGATAACCTTGCTTTGTGAATAAAGCCTTCTGCATCAAATTTTTTCCTTTTGTTACCTAGAGGGAGGTTATACTATGCTAATTTAGCATCAATTTCCTCATATCCCTCATTTGCAACCACTGTAAAGTCTCCAAAACATAAGGTACTGGGCATGATCGATTGTTTGTTGTGTCCTTTGATGTTTTTTGGAATCAGATTTGTCCAATTGCCTCACAATTTCTAAGTAGAAAATTCTATCAGGAACTACTTGTGGCAACAAGTGTGGAGTTCCTTCAAACCCATAAACCATAATCACTGTGCAATCAGGAAAAGCATACCAGTCTCCCTAGTTATGATCCACCCTTTTCCTTGGGTCATTTTCTTTTTTTCTTAGAAACTTTTGCACTTCTAGGGATAAGTTATAATCACGCGAATATCCTAGCCACTCCATTAATGGTTTCACAAAAAAATCCTCAAAATAAAGATAATGAGATCTACCAAATTGACTATCCCACAGTGAAGTCCACATCTGTACAGGTTTGAGGTTCCCATTTTCATCTGTATCTTTTATTCTTAATTATTGACTCCATACCCTTCTAACATGTCCCTTGTGCATGAGCAAATGCGTGAATAGAGAATAATGTTTGAAATGAATATATTCACTTTTTTTTTAATCTTTTCAAGCTCCCAGTTTAGGTCATTGGCCAAGTATCTAGCATAATTGAATGACCTGGCATCATTGCTTTGCATGTCTGTAGATAAGACCATTGGGGCAATAGACATGAGGGGTGGGACCTCTACCCCCAAGACTTGACCAGCTGAATAATAAGTGTATCTAAAATATTCTTCAAACAAGTCCTCATGAAAAGGAAGGTTTTCATTACTCGAAGACCTCCTGAGTTGGCCTCCTTCATTATTAGGCCTATGCAAGGGTATTTTCCATCATTTGTAGCTGGTATCCATATGGTGATACTCTTTCAAGAGATCTCTAATCGTGAATAGAAAGTTCATAGGACACTCCAACTAAAACACATTAGAAATTAAATCCTCAGCAATAACAAGCATGTCATCCCCATTATGTGCTTGGATAGTTCTCTTCTTGGGGTCATATCTACTAGCCAGAGGTTTAATTAATTCTACATTTACGAACACATTGGGCACCATGAGTCTTCCCAAGTTCAACCTCCACAGGTTGCAAACTGGATGAAACCTAAATTTTTTCCTATAATGATACATGAAAAGCTCATACCCATGTCGTGGTTTCCAAATATCCCTCAAGCCTTTATGTTTATCTAATAATCTATCCATTGAAGGATTCATTTGATCAACCCTCCTGGGTCTCGACCCCGACCTAGGAAATTGATCTATCAGGTCTTGATTTAAGTGTCTCTTCTTAGTTTTTTATTTCTTAGCTTTGGGCTTTTCTACATTTTCCTCCATTGTTTGAATTCTTAATCCTTTGAAAAATACAACTTTTTAGTCGGGATTGGTGAACTTACTTGGGTCTCACCTCCACTAGTTTCTGCTATGTGAGAAATCCTAGCTTTTCCTTTCTACTTCTGTCCTCAGCGAAATCTTCCCGACTGTGCAAAAATTATGCGATCAACTTGTGATATAATTCACTTCAACTCTAGCTCATAAATACACTAGCCATTTTAGTCTTGTCATAAGGGGGAGGCATTTATTTTTAAATATCTGGATGATGCCTTGAGATGTCACATCAGTTAGCAATCAATCATCATCGCTATATTGGTGAGACTGCAACCCTTAATCCACCGATAGCCACCCTTTCCACCGATGAACAATTTTCCTTCGGTCTATCGGCAGGATGCCAAAATATATTACCCGGATACACATTAATTCCCCCAATATATAATAATTCTTCATAATTTATGATCATATCAAGCCATCGGGGGAATGTATACATTTTTTCCACCGATGTGCATGTGTTATAATGATGTGCTTACTTTTGTTGACTATATTGGTCTATCGGGGGAATGCCTTAGGAGTTAGTCTGATAGGGTGTTGTTACACTGATACTAGGTTATGAATTATTTTCATCAGGCCATCGGCAAGGCTATGATGGGGGTTCTGCTGATGATGCATTGTTAGGCCAATAGTGGTAATTTTTACTTAGGAAAAATTATGGAGTCTCAAACTTATTTATGGGTGTGACAATTTGGCAATGTGGGCTACAAAATGGATCTTGTCACACAAATTTCAACAATTTGTGTTGATCATAAAAAAAAATCTAATGAATTTTTGTGGAATGTGGAGGATTGGTGGGTGGAGGCTAGTTAAAATTGTGAAATTTTTCAGTTCTAACAACTAGCACAATGAAAAATAACATGTATAGATCAAAGAAAAAAATAAGAGAGAATAAGAATCAATAATGGATAACTGAATAAAGCTTGTTGTCTCCAAGAAGAAAAATACCACATATATATGGTGTTCATTACCTAGCTTGACCAAATCAATGTTAATCCTTTAATTTATAATGTTCTTTATAGTATCCCCATGTTTCTATAGTTTTGCGAAAGAATTATGACAAGACGAATGCTAGTTGCAAATTTGAAATGGTTGAAAAAACTCTTTGTTAGAGAGACAAATGAATCTCCTAACATTGCTCATGATTGAATAGGCTTTGCTACACTTGAAACTACTAATGCATGCATATCTAGTCAGTTGAATTGTCCAAAGTACTTATGCAGGAACCAACTCAGTTCTTTTCTAGACAACATATACATCGCATTCACTGAGCACACCTCCCACACCCTCCTATAACCACAATTTTCAGGGGATTAATCATGGTAATTTTGAAGTAAATTTTGGAGACACTCTTATAAAGAAAGCATGACTTCTTCATAGAGTTGTGTAAACATTTAAAATCCTTATCCCTAGAGGCACTCTACCAAATAGAAAAAAATTATAGAAATAAGGATATATTTTCCAATTAAAGAATTACTCTAAAATATTACCTGATGAGCCTCAACCAAACAAACCTCTCTAGAATCCATTTGACTACAGGCCTGAAATGGATTCACTTCAAAAGAGACAAAAACACATTAATTATAAAGATGTTCCTTATGAACAAAAAGGAACATAGCTAACTCACTAAGGAAAAAACATGGTAGCATCTGGCATGCAATTCTAAGTTAGGTGAACCTAGAGATAAGCTTGTTAAGAAATACTTGTAGCATGTTGAAATGCTTGTAGAAGATATATATCATGTACTTCTAAGAGATGATTTTGAACACAAACACTTGTGATCCAAAATCAATTATGAGTGTATGGCTATGTTAAGTTTGTCCTCTTTGACAATCAGACAAAATACTCTTGGCCTTCATCTCACTTATATATAATAAATCCTCATGTCACATTTACATTAATTGATTAACACCATATGAATTTTATTGGTATATTTAATATTTTGTATCACCTCCACTCATTCATGACCCACAATGAACATTACATTCTAGCACTCGCCATAATGTTATTTGTGGATCAATCCACTTTCAAGGCTCATTCATGTTTTGGCTTTAAGTATCTAGAATTTGCAAGATCCACATCAATCTAGATAAACATCTAGACTTATATATTAAAACTCAAAAGTCAAATATCACAAAAACAAGTAAACAACTAAATAATCAAATCTTATCAGTAGGGGCACTTGTTTTACTTTCATAACGCAACCAATGCAAAAGAAAGAAATACAGAAAGCAACTCAAAGGGATATGAAAGTACAAGTTACATGAGTGACAACCATGAAAACAAACCGAAAAAAACAACTGTATTAGTTGAACTCAAAAATAGATTATAAGTCAGAGACGACAAACCTTTAAATGCTATTTATCTAGTGGTTTACATAACTTGTCTATATTTATAAGTCAGACAACTTGTAAAATGTATAATTGTTGGCCCATGTGAATGAAATTGGATTTTTATTGACATTTGTTATTCTCATGGACAGGTATTGAGGCACTTGCATGGGAGATAAATATTGTTTGGATAGGACCTGGAGACTTTTGAAAAGGCGGGCAAGGAATTCAAAGTTTGCTGCAACAAATTTGAAGTCAACAAGGTCCTCTGCAGTGAATTTAGAGGTAATTTGAAACCCTCATTGCCGAAAGTAAGCTGATAGGAAACATAGGAATATTCCATTCTTAGTAGGTAAACTTCAAATGAATGTAATTTATAGATCTCAGAACAATGACTCATTATATCCTCTTCTTTCTATTATGGTCTGCACTAAAAGTGACTACTTTCAACAATGTTTTGGCATCTCTATTTTTATATTTATGTTTTTTCTTTAAATCAAAAACTAAATTAATATGGGAATGCATAATATTATAGATGGATGAGAATCAAAGGTTGACTATGGATCAATATCATGCATATGATGAGAGGGACATTGAAAAAAGCCATGTCCATGTAAAAATTTTCTTGGTGGAAAGGTAAAAAAAATAAATATGATTTATCGACATATGATACGATATGGGCATAGTGGTATAAGCCCTTGGGATTACAATTATTATGAAGATATGATAGAATTTCAGACTATGAGAGATGAAGAGGCAACATTCTAAGAGATGAAGAGGCAACAAACATAGATGAAGTGGCACCAAACATAGATGAAGAGGAAAAAATGTTTGACGAAGTGTTTGAAGTTGATAGAATGTTAAATGAGGGTCTACATTATGATTGGGCCAAGTCAATGGACGATGCTTTAAAGCTTGTGTATGCTAATTGCAAGTTAAGTCATTTCACAAAAATCCTTCAAATTCTTAACTTGAAAGTGGTGCATGGTTGGACAAATGAGAGTGTAGATCAGTTATTGACATTATTAAGTTCATTGTTACCAGCTGACTCCACATTTCCAACAAAATGAATCTAATGTAAAAATAAAATTAGTAAGCTCGGCTTGGAGTATGAAAACATCCACACATGTGTGAATGGTTGTGTATTATTTCACAAAAATCTTGCAAATGAGAGTGAATGTCCGAAATGTCATGAAATGAGGTATATACAAGGGTTGAAATTAGTTGTGGTTCCTAGGAAGGTTCTTCGCCAATTTTCGATAATCCCACGATTACTCCGAATGTATAGGTGCAGAGACATTGCTGAACTTATGTAGTGGCATGCCCAAAATAAGAGCACTGATGGAAAATAGTGACATGTGTCTGATTCTAAGACGTGGATGGAATTTGATAACAGATGGCCCAATTTTTCTCAAGATCCTCGTAATATAAGGTTGGGTTTGGCTCTAGATGGGGTGAACCCATTCTCATATCAAAGTACCAAATGGTCAACTTGGCTAGTGTTTCTAATAAATTATAACTTGACTCCATGGTTAGCAACTAAACAATTTTTCTTAATGTTATCATTGATTATACTAGGAAAGAAAAATGTGACTTTAGATACAATAGATGCTTATCTAGAGCCATTATATGATGAGCTAATGTAATTGTGGAAAGTAAATGAAGAAATTAAATCTTTAAGGGATGGTCATTCAATAAAATTCACTTTAAGAGATTCCTTATTGTTTATGATTCATGATCTTCCTACATATGGCACATTGTCTAGTCTCTCTGTTCACATTGTCTAGTCTCTCTGTTCATGGATACCATGCATGTCCTGCTTGCAACTTTAAGGATTTTGTGAGGAACTCAAGAATTTTGTACAAGTTTATTTATTGTGGACATCATGCTTACCTTAAAATGGATCATCCATATCATCAACAAAAAACACATCTCAATGGTCAAGAAGAGAATCGTGAAGCACCATTGCTAATAACAGGTGATTACATTGTTAAGAATGTAAAAAAAAGAATGTCATTTATTGAAAATGATGGGATTGCTGGTAGTAGATATGATCCATGTAATGAAAGTGGTGTAAAACGGTTCTAAATATTGTATAAGTTGTCATACTTTAAGGATATAGCCATTAGCAATACTGTTGACTTTATGCATATTGAGAAAAATATAGCTTATGCTATTATAGAAACTCTTTTTGGTGCTCTTGATACTATTTCATCACGTGAATACTTTCAAGAAATAAAGATTCATCAAAATATCTAGGTTGAAAAATATGATAATGAAATTAATAGAAAACCTAGTGCTCCTTATGTCTGGACAAAGGAACAATGTGCACAATTCTTACAGTTGATGTCTTAGATTCGCTTTCCCACTATATATCTAAGTAGTAGCATTAGAAGCCAAACTGACATTAATAGCTTAAGAGGCCTCAAGACCCATGACTATCATGTCATAATCGAGAATATTTTACCTATTGTGGTAAATATATCAAGTTTGGAAAAGTGGCCAAGATTGGAAATTGTAAGGTTGGGCCTAATATTAAAGAGAATGAGTTTACATGTATTAGATCCTTCAAACTTTGATAGTTTGAGGGAGGAGGTTGTTGAAGTCCTTTGTCTATTGGAACGAGAATTTCCACTAGAAATCTTTAAAAAAATTTGTGCATCTTTTAATACATCTAGAATATGAACTAGAGCTTTGTGGCCCAGTAAGAACGAGATGGATGTATCTTATAGAATGATATATGAAGGTTTTGAAAAAAATTGTCTATACTAGGAAGAAACTAGAAGGAAAAATGTCTGAGGGATATTCAATGCAAGAGGCCATGGGATTTTGCACATAATATATGAAGGATTTTAAAAATGTCAATCAATGTGTTTGGGATGATGATGAAGATGAGAGATTTTTAGGTGAAGTATTAGAATGAAATGGATGTCACTTCAAGCTATCATATCAAGAAAGAAGTGCAATACATGCCTTTATTCTTCAAAAAACATCTTCGTTCTATAAGTGGCATGGGTAAAAAAAATTACGCAATAATTTATTTACTCAATTGCATTTACACATTTATATTATTAATCTTACTATTTGTATGCAATTATTCTATGTAGAAAATATGAAGAAGAGAATCAAACTTGGATGCAACATCAACCTCAAAGGTGCAGACGTCATGATTTGATTGGAGTTGATTCTTTTCCAAAATTTGAAGAATGGATTGCTAGTGCAATTAGTGATGCAAAAGAAGAAGGTCAAGATATAACAATAGAGGGAAGTGAGCTTTCACGACCTCCACATTTATGGGCTATGCATTTTAGTGGAATGTGGGCCTATGGTAGTCATTTAAGAGTGGAAGAAAAAGACAAAGGAAAGAAAAATTGTAATTGTGTTGTTAGTGCTGAATTTTTTCATGAAATTGAGAAGAAATTTTATGTTGGATTCATCCAAGAAATTATTCAAGTGGATTTTGGTGAAAATAGTCCTATATTATTAAAATTTAAGTGGATCCAACCATCCGTAGTACAATTTGATGAGTATGGATTTGTACGTGCAAATACACGACAATTTTTATTAGAGACAAATGAGTCGTATGTTTCCCCTCTTCAAATCAATCAATCATTTCTAATTGATGATGTAAGCAGCCTAGGTTGGTCATATGTCATTCAAAAAAAGTCTCGTTCGAGAAAAAAATTAATGGAAGTTGTTGATGTAATGCCTGATGGGCAATATGTTAATTTACACGAAAAATTCAAAGAAGTGGATGAAGACAATGAGGAATTGTTTGAAGAAGAGATTTTGATTACCAATGAAGAAATTGGGAGAGATAATGTATTGCATGTCACAAATGAGGATGAGGAAGAAAATCAAGTAGATGCATACACAAGTGATTAGGATTCTGATCTTGCTGGAAATGCAGATGATTATTGATGAGCCCCATTTTATGACCTTTTATGTAAGACTTTTATGTTGTTTTAAGACTATTTTATGTTTTAAGGACATAGACCTTCAGACTAATACATGTTTCAAATCTTTAATGTTGAAATTTTTTTCTATATGAATGCAATATGAATATGTTTTCATATATAAATGTTGTATGCAATATGAATGCAATATGAATATGTAGAACAATGACAATGATCTTTTCTTGACAACTCCTCTGGACTATTTACTACTTTTGTATATGTTCTTTATCATTGTCATTGTTCTAGCATCCTTTATAAAATCCATCATTGAAGCATTGTTAAACATTGTTTCTATGTTTTCTTTTACACTTTTTTACTAAAATAGAATTGTCTTCCCTACATATGGCATTATCTTTAGCCCTATTTTGTAATATTATTGTCTACCATTGCCTTGTGAACTACTTTGGAATTGACTATTCACTGCCATGAAAGTATTTCTCATTGTTGTCTTCATTTCTTGGATCTTTCACCCACTGTGGCACTCGTTTCCTCACTGATATGGTCTTTTGTTCTCTATTCCTTCACTGTTTATAGCAACAGTATACAATCCTTGATGATTGATCACTATTTTTTGTCAATGCTCAAGGCATCAATACAGTGATTCCCCATTGCAATAGAAGCATTTCCTCATTATATCCCCACTATTTTGGCATTACATGTTGCTCACATGTCCTTTGTTGTCTTCACATTCTTTTTAATAATGATATCACTGTTATCAACATTTGTGATTCTGACTTTATGCACTAGAAATCATTCTCATATGTATCTTTATATACTGTAAGGTCATTGCTTTTTTTTGCTTTGATCAAATGTTCTTCACTGTTTTGCATATATCTTGAGGTTCACTGTTGTTTGAATACTTAGTCCTCAAATCATGGCGTTCCTTGCTTGTAACTCACTGTTCACTCCAACATATCTATTCTTTTTCATGAAATCTACCCCTTCATGAATTTATTTGGATGTTGTGAACAAATTATTACATAACAGAACAACAAAAGTAAGAATCACCAAATACCATAGACATTTCTTAGTGATGGTGCTATCAGCTAAGCAAAGCATTAGTTTAGTTGTACAAAATGGTTTCCATGCTACAAGTTCATGTCCAGTTAAAATTTGGTAATACAATTTTTTTAATTGAACCATGAATGAAAACATTATTGCTAAAGATTTGATGGATTGATTCAAATATATTGTTGTTTTTTATGCAACTGGCATTTATGTAGGGCACCATTATTTAATATCCATTGACTGAAATACCCACAAAATCTAATGACTGTTGTTGTTTGCAATGCTTTATAATTCGTACATGTTTTAATGACTGTTCATTAAAATTGAGACCTCATAAACTTGTATTTATACAATTTCTATTACGGTTAATTATCTTTGTATCAAGCTGCTAATTTATACATTATTGTTTTTGTGGACATCAAGAAATGGAGAAAAAGAATTTAAGGTGCAAATTAGATGATAGTGATCACAATGTTGAAATTCTAGTGACAGATTATGAGCACTTTCATGAACAACGTGTGGCCAAGAATAATGAATATTTATCACATCTTGGTTTGATGTCAAATAGGTAAGTTGTAAATCCACTAAGTAGTAAATTATTTGTTTAATATTGTTTAATGAAATTTTATAGGCAAGAACTTTATGTATATAAGACATGATATGATTTTTTTTTTTTTTTACAGGAAAGAAAAAGAGAGCAAAGAAAATGAAAAGAAAAAACAAAAAGAAAGTAAAGATATAGTGTTGCAACTCGTAGAAGCCAATGCTTTTGTGATTCAACAAATGAAGTTGGTGAAAAAAATAGTTGTGATGAAGTGAAATATGTGGAGACCACTACTGATCTACCTACTCATGCTACACGTGATGTGGCCAAGGAGCATGAAGTTCTAGTTAATCAAAGTCATGAAGAGAGTCTTTTTGCATCTGATGTGCCTGAGAGTGCACTTGTCACATCTACAACTTTTGAAGGAATTAGTGGATCAGCCAAAAATATTTGTAGTGGTGAAATACAAGATGTGCCTGCTTATGTTAAAAGACAAAGATTGAGTAAAGATTTATACAAATCTACAAAGAGGAATGTAAAAGAAAGAATATTAGAAGGAAAGAAGCCATTCTTGGTTAAGGTATCAAGAGATGGTGAACCCATTGGGAAAAATGTTGCAAGGTGGGCCTCTGAGTTGGGCATAAGATGTAGGGCCCATTTAGATATCTGCAAATCAAATTTTGTAGAGCAAGATCCACGAAATGTGGAATATGTTATACAAAAAATGGAAAATTCCTAACATTGTTAATGGAAAATTCTTGACATTGTTGGTGGAAAAATCTCTAGAAAATATTACAAGCACAAGATGAGGCTTCTGATGAATAGTTTTAGATACAATTGTAAAAAAAAAATCATGGAGGGAAAAGAGATGTTAGACTCCACTCTATCTCTCAAACAGTGGGAGGAATTGAAAGAAAGTATGTGTTCCAAAGAATATTTGACAAAGAGTAATAGAGGCAAGAGAGAAAGAGATAATGTGAGGACTGAATATACATTTGGCTGAGGTGGGTTACAGGCCAAAATGGAAAAATGTGGAGTAAGTGTATATATTTTTGGTTCAATTTACATTGTGTTATTTATTTCAATTTTTTATTGAACTGACTATATGTTGAAATTGACATTGTATTTTAGGTGGAAAACAATAATAGAGAAGCAAGTGTAGAAGATGTTGTCAATTATATGGCAGCACTAGATCGTACTAAATCTAATACTAGTATCAAGAGGAAATCTAGTTCATCAACAAAGATTTCATAACCATCTATTGAATGCCTAGTAAGAGCCTCTCCAAATCATGTCAACTCAAATGAAGACTACCAACATATAAGGAATTGCTTAAACTGTCTCACTGAGAAATTTTTGCAGTTGGCTGCCTCTGTTAAGCCTATAGTTTCTGCATGGAATGACCATAATTCCATGGGTTCAGATCAGGTAAGAGGCTATCCCTCAATATTTTGATTCTCAAATATATCATCTTTATATTGTATTCTAAAGAAGTCTGTAAATTTCATAAATGTTTTCCACAACACGCCTTTATAAAATTACTCTTGTGATCTCCAAGAAAAGTATTACGATCATATATAGAACAGTGAATCTATGAAATTTTTCCTTTTGTTTCATTGAAATCCATTGTGACTATCCTAAATGTTGTGACTGTTATTTTTATGGAAAAATAACCATGACATCAATGAATGATCTGTTAGGTCTCAAAAGTGCAGGTTTTTAAACCATAATGGGGTGTCAATCCCTTAATACACCTTTGGCCCATGAACAAGGTAAACAAGACTGATTCCCCTGATATATATTAATTCCTGATAATCCATGGTTATATCGGGCCATCGGGGGAATGCAAACATTCATTCCACCGATGTGCATGTGTTACAATGATGTGCTTTCTTTTGTTGACTTTATCAGTCTATCGGGGAGGATGCCTTAGGATTCATCCTAATAGGGTATTGTTACACCGATACTAGGTTATTAACTGCTTTCATCGGGGGAATGCAAACTTTAATTCCACTAATGTTCATGTGTTACAACGATGTGCTTGCTTTTGTTGACTCTATCGATCTATCGAGGAGGATTCCTTAGGAGTCAGCCCGATAGGGTATTGTTACAATGATACAAGGTTATTAACTACTTTCATCGAGCCATCGGAGAGGCTATGATGGGGGTTCCGCCGATGAGGCATTTTTAGGCCGATAGTGCTAATTTTTATTTAGGAATGGGGAAAGATTATGGAGTCTCAAACTCATTTATGGGTGTGACAATTTGGAAATGTGGGCCACAGAAGCATAAATCTGCAAAAAATCTTGATTAGTCCCAATTTTTAAAAAATCTGCAAGCTTTTAGCCAAGCATCCATAGCTTGTTCGAAAACACCTATTTTAGGCTTTTAGCCATAGTAGCAAGGCAATGAATTGTTTGATAAAATGCTTTGATAGAAATGTATGAAAAATGTGTTATCATAGACAAGGCAGTGAACTCTTTCAAAAAATGCCTCAAAGAAATGAGGTCTCATGGTGATGGAATGCCATGACAATCAAAAGCAATTTGATTGTCATGGCATTCCATCACCATGAGACCTCATTTATTTGAGGCATTTTTTCAAAGAGTTCACCACTTTGTCTATGCTATTGCTTACTATTATGCTTTTGATAGATTTTTTCCAAGCATCCATAGCTTGTTTGAAAGCACTTATTTTAGGTTTTTAGCCATAGCAACAAGGCAATGAACTATTTGACAAAATGCTTTGGTAGACATGTATGAAAAATGTGGTAGCATAGACAAGGCAGTGAACTGTTTGAAAAAATGCCCTCAAAGAAATGTGGCAAATGCAATTGCAAAAGTTATTAGTTATACATGTGAAGCAATTGCATAACTCCTTAAGTTGACTTTGTAAAAACTATATATTATAATTGAAATTTTCTCATCTATCAACATCTAGTTATTAGTTATGCAATGTGAAATAATGCTTTGAGTTTGAAAGATGTGCAATGCAATGTAATCAACGATATGAATATAAACTACAAAAATCCATTTTTACAATTCATTAGTTAAACTCTTTATTTTATTTTCTCTCTATATCTCTATACTATGGAAATTCCTTTCAATTTCAAAAAATAGTTTTTATCTCTTGTTCTACAATTTTTACCTAATTTTTTTAAATCCGATTTTTTCCTAATTTTTTCTAGAATTTTTCCTGATTTTTTCAAAAAATCTTATACTTTTGGTTTTTTGATTTTTTCCCCAAAATATTTTTGCTGCTATGGATCATAAAGCAATAATAAAACTCTTGAAATTCTGTTTTTTTCTTAGAAATTTCTGATTATTTGCAGTTCCAAGCTTCTGTACTTTCCCTTACAAGGTTTCCTTATTCTCTTTTGCATTGAATTAGGTGGTTGGGTGAGTTAACTTCAACTTG
The DNA here is from genome assembly GCA_007258455.2 of Sequoia sempervirens. Classification (NCBI taxonomy): domain Eukaryota; kingdom Viridiplantae; phylum Streptophyta; class Pinopsida; order Cupressales; family Cupressaceae; genus Sequoia; species Sequoia sempervirens. Next base: position 144,115 of record VDFB02050485.1, read on the forward strand.
TTTCTGATTTGGTGGATTCTTGAAGAGTTTTGTGCATTTTTTAGTCAAATTTCTGAAACGGGTCTATAAAGACAGAGTTGAGGGTTTGTGAGTCTACAAAAATGGATTTTCACCCATTCCACCTATTGTGACTTTTATGCTTCGAAAGGGTTTGTTGACTATTTTTTACATGAATTACTCATCTAGATATTTTTTTTGCTTGATGGTTAAACTACATGCAGAGCAATTTTATCAAAGCAACACGAAAAAAAAAACACCTTGATGTCAATCATAGTTGTGTTGAAGTTGAGGTAATATAATAGTTGTTGTGGACAAAAATTTATAGCTTTTGCATTCTTTATTTGACTTATATTAACTTTGCATGATGATTAAATGACATGAAGGAAAATTATATGAAATCAGAACAAAAAGGCAAGGACCCTATACATAGAGCTCTTTGCAAAGCTACACAACTTCAAGACAATATTGATAGTGATTATGTTGAATTCGAGGAGTATATGCATGATATTGATAGTACTATTGGTGCTGAACTTGAGGTGAGTGCTATTAAACGTTACTTTTCCTTGATTCTGAAACCCTTCATGTATTAATGACTGTTATGATCCCAAACAGTGGACAAGCTTATAGAATAGTGAATAGACAACTAAAACATTGAATGTAACCCATAGAACAATCATTGTACCTACTTTGTCACTTTTCAGTGGGGATTGCTGACACTTCAATACTTTATGATGCTTGACTATGTTTTAGGGCATTGTAATTGACCTTGCCAACATCTTGAACTTAGTGTGTTACTTCTTTCATTGGATGATACCTGTTGTTCTTTCCTTCATGGATCTACTGTTAACTCTTCATTATGGTTGTTGTTATTAAAAAAAGTTTCTTTTGATATTCTTGCCACTTTCTCTTAATGTCTTCTTGTTGTTTAGTAATGATATTTTTTGCTCGGTCCATTAAACTCATTGTTATAGCCATAAAACTCATTGCCCTTGCACTAAACTCATTGCTATAGCCATGAAACTCACTACTACTACTACTACTTGTTCATTGGACATCATTCTTGACTTATTTTTTCATACTCTTACACTATTTTCTAACAGTGAAAGTCTCTTTCTCTATTATTTATGTGACCTATACATACAACCTTATTTGTTACTCCTTTATTGCTACTATGAAAGCCACAGAGAAAGACTGCATTGTTTCCTCAATGACTGCTCTTAATCGAAGTCACATGTTGCCTTGATACAATTTTTTCTTTGTTCTTCTTTTCTATGTCATCATTGACAGGGTTATGTTAACTACATGGGGTTATGTTTCAGAGCTTTAATGCCACTATTTTTGTACATCCCAATGTATTTCACCTTCCCCTTGCAGTAGTAGTAGTAGTGCTCTCATATTGCATTATTTGTTTTTGTGCATTAGCTACCTTTTTTGTGTAATAGTGTTGTCATAACCTTATGTGTCTGGTATGCGTGCATGGTAATGTAGTGTTTATATTTGTGGCCTTTGCATCTGATTAACATGAAGCTAATAGTAACATTGTAATCATTGCTATGAGTGTTGGTTTTTTAGTAAATTAGATCATTGCAATTATTTTTGAAAATTTTCTTTTGTAATTATTTTAACATAGGCATGCAAGTACTATTTAAGTAATGGTTGTTTTATTATGCAAACAAGGGTAATCATTACCTATCTAATATAATGTGTTATTTTTTGTTTCTTTTTGCAGAAATGTATTAATGATAAACTCAAAGAAGGGGATAAAGTTAGGGTGTTGGATCCATTTGATGGTGATGTTGTGGGCATTGGGTGGATTCACTCCCTATCTATTATACATGGGGTCAACTTGAAAGGAACAAGAGATGCAAATGTAAAAATTTTAAAAGTCACAAGTAACATACCCCTTGTTTATGAAGACAAAATAGATGGAATTGTTCATCTGAAAGAGAAAGAGGGAACCTTCATGTGGTGACCACTAAAATATTTGCAAAAAATGACATAGTTGAACATGTTTATCATGTACTAGTTAATATTAGACATTTTGGCTCACTACTTTATGTAGTATTTTGAATGTGTTGTTCAGGGATCTTAATTATCATGGTGTATTTGAAAGAGTTGGAAACTCTTAGACAACTTTGACATTTGTAACTTGATATATATATATATATATATATATATATATATATATATATTTGCATTATTATTTTTTAATTGCAGATTACATTTATTTATCATGATGTTGAATCAATCTTTTAATTCTAGCATGTTGTAGCTTGTTCATATACATAATATTTTTATTTATTTTTATGTTTTAGTTCAAGTTTAATATTATGTTATTTGTGCATTATAAAATTTATGGTATTTAATAAATTATTCATTGCATGACTATATTTACTACCAATTAATAGAAACCAGTAAATAAAAATGACTAAATTAATGACTAAATATATGACTAAAGTAATGACTAAATTAATGACTAAATTAATTACTAAATTAATTACTAAATATATGACTATATATATGACTAAATATATGATTAAATTAATGACTAAATATATGACTAAAGTAATGACTAAATTAATGACTAAATATATGACTAAAGTAATGACTAAATATATGACTAAAGTAATGACTACCATGACTAAAGTAATGACTAAATATATGACTAAAGTAATGACTACCATGACTAAATTAATGACTAAATATATGACTAAATAAATGACTAAATTAATGACTAAATCAATGACCAAATCAATGACTAAAATCAATGACTAAATAAATGACTAAAATTGTTTAGTCATAAATTTAGTTGTGTTATAAATGACTACAAATAAACCACTAATAGTCACTTGACTAAAGTTTGTCATTTATATGCAATTTTTAGTAGTTTATTTAGTCATATATTGTTGTTTGTGTATTAGTGATTATTTTCAAAAAAATTGTGTACCTCTATTCTTCCTGATGAACTTGCCATCTAAAAATTCCTGTAACAAGATCACAAAGTTTCTTCTGCACAAGCTCCCACTCAAATCTAGATTAGTTCAAAAAACCCAACAACCCTCAACTGAAACCAAAGGTGATCAAAATTTGATACCACTTGTAAGGAAGCTAAGGTAGTTGAACAAATTCCTACACTAATCTTGAAAGGAGAAAAATGCAAAATTTTATATATTTTTAATAGTTACAAAAACTTAAACAAAAATAAACACAAATATCATGCATACCACAACACAATGATTTACATGGAGAAAACCCTTTCGGGAGAAAAACCCCACACTCCAAAAGCCACCCAATATATTATTTAGAAATCAAAAGATTACAATATACTTGCAGAGAAAGCTTCTCATAGGAGTATCACCACCAAAGATCAAGAGACAACATGACCGCTATCAGACTCTTAGAATACACACCATCTACATACATCCTAGCGGCTTATAACAAGTTTTTTTGGAACCTTCTAGAATTAGGGTTTTACAAGGTCATTTTTCATTTGACATGTTAACAGAAAAACCTTGACGTGTTAGCAGGAAAAAACCTTGACGTGTCAGTGATTTTTTTTTTCAAGATGATGCCCCAAACCCCATGTCTTGCTACAAGTATACAATATTTGGATGATCAGTCGCCACATACCAACATACATCCTATAAAAAAAAAACCATATATAATTGTAAGGTTGAGACACATTTTCCCAACATCTATCAGAGTTATTGTACAACTCTCACCTTCTATTATTTCCCACATGCATGTAGACATTATTTTCTATCTTTTCCCATTTCTTGAATTGTTTGAAAGATGACACCTTAGAAACCATAACGTGTTGAACGTTGAAACCTATTTACAAAAGCTAAAGTTTATGCTATCAAATGAATTCAATTGATTAATTAGTTTTTATGAAATTGAAAAGAAGAAAACTTGAGTTGTTGCTCAATCTGTATTTTATACTATTTTTTTTTCAATATGTAGTCCTTATCATAAGCTTCCCAAAAAGTATAATTTTAAATCAATTTAATTTAATTATTATATTTATTTTTTATTTCTTCTGAATGTACAAGTTTTTCACTAAAAATCAAGCTCTTTGTTCTATACATGTGGAAAAATATCATATTATAAAAATAAAATTGAAAAATATCAGTGCACTAGATATTGATGTTCTTGATCCAACAAAAATAAATAAATTGAATTTTGATACATAAAAACAAAGTTTTGTTTTAGCCAGTAAATCATGCCTAAATTGTAACTAATTTGACTTTAAAATTTAATTAAGAAACAAATATTCAATGAAATTCTATGAAGCCAATTCCATGCACTAGATATCGTAGTTACAAATCTAAATTCGAAAAAAAAGGAATTTTATCCTTCATAGAAAATAATTTATGTGTTAGCTAGTGACACCACTCTTTAAAAATGATGTTTACTGTTAAAAACTAGTTTTCAAAGGAGATGCAAAAAGAAGTGCAATTTGATTCCAAAATTTTTGAAAAAAATATATTTAGAATCTACAAACAAAATTACACAAATTACTAGTTTGCATCATCTTCAAATTCCTCATGGTTTAGCCGCTATAGGTGCCAGAAAGTGAATATTTAGTTAAAAAAATTCAGTTCAATGTCCAATTTGGCCAAAAATTGTAAACCAGTATTGTGGGATCACCCTTTTGAGAAAGATCCTTGAGCTCAAACTATAACTCAAACTAAAAAGTGCTCAGGAAGATGCACAAGTTTGACTAAGGAAAGGTTAGAAGATGTTCTTGTATTAAAATCTCTATAAGAAAACTATTAAGTTTTAATCTGTGATAAGAATCAAGTATAAAGTGTAATTTTGGCAATGTGGCAAGATTGTCACATTAATGAAGCAAATCCTTTTTTTTTTATGCTAAGGTTGAGAAAATTATCACTTAATGAACTAGTTATTGAAACTAGAGTACAACCCTCTATAGGATTCTTTCCAATATTTTTTCCTTTTAAAGGATTCCTTGTGAATGAATTGTTTGACTATTAAGTCAATTTTTAGAGGGGGAAAACCCTAGAAAGAAAGAGTTAACTTAAGATAGTGGCCGAAGCTAAGATCCAAGGCTCATGCCTCATATTTTGAGTATACAAGAAAATGTATCTTTAAAAGGAGAAGTTTTCCCTAGTTTGAAAATGTATCTTTAAAGGGGAAAGTATGCCCTAGTTTGAAAATGTAACCTTAAAGGGGCATGTATGCCCTAGTTTGGAAATGTATCATCTTCTTAATCTAGAAGGCTTTTGAGGGAGTCTAAACCCAGTGAACTATTTTTTTGTGTTTATGTATTGGGCGGAGTAGGTAGCTCCACTATGCCCTAGGTCAGTAGCATTTTCCAAGTTGAGCAAGGTGGGTGAAACATGACTACTCTCTAGAAGCATTTGTATAGTTGTACAAAAACTATGGCCATAGTAAGTGCAAGAGCCACTGCTCACACTTGTCAGTTCACCTTGACCCATTTTCTTAGCTATACAGAGTTGTCGTCCTTGGTTGGAGGGTATCCATAGTAGCATGAAAATGTTAGTTAAGTAGGGCAAAACACTAGGGCTCAGATGGAAAACTGAGAGGGTTCCCAACAAACCTTTCATTGAAGGGTAGGGCTACTTCCAATTAGGAAGGTGAGCAGGGGACTGCTTAAGTCCAAGGTTGGAGGTAAAGCAACCAGATGATGTTCTCCTTCTTGTAGGTGGCATGCCAACTCTTGGAAGATAGTAAGAATTAGATGAGTTTCTCTTACCCTATTCTCTCACAGTTCTTTATTTAGCTTAATCAATTAAATGTTGAAAATATTTGTATCTTTCTTTTTATTTGATGTTAACAGTTAAAAAGTATAGATGCAACTTTCTTTATATGAGTATACAAATGAAATGTAGTAGCATGATGGTTTATGTTTACATGTTTTTCAAAAAAGAATTACATTCACTTATCTTGTTTCTCGTTCAAACTATGTCAGAAGGAGATTGGTTATTACACATGGTATCAGAGTGTCCAGGTTGAACACTCGGGCCTATGATCTCATTGCGTAATTATCCATGCATGAATTATAAGACTGAAATTTGATCACCATGTGCTAGAAATAGTGTGAACCAAGCAAACTGCTCAGAAGTCCATAGCTGATAACAAGTGTTACTAAAATCCAAAAAGGAGCAAGAAGTTCTGACCAAGTCAGTCTAAGGGACCAATGTGGATGGTGAGGAGTGGTTGAAGGAAACTAAAACCTTTACCCATGCTATGGAACACATCAAGGATGTTAGGGAAGAGATCAAATAGGCCAAAGGAGTGGCTGCAAGAATCCAGGAAGAGATGGATAATAAACCATCTTCTTCATGGAAAGTATTGTGTGAGAATAGTGTAAACAACCCATCTAAGAAACCAAGGAAGTTGGACAGGCACCTGCATGTGCATCAACCAACTGAAATTATTGTAATTAGTTCTGATGAGTCGGAAGAATACACACCCCTCACCCCAAAATGAAAGAAAACCCTTTTTTTAATTTGATAATGAATAAAGTGTAGAAATTTTTTTGATAACGAAATGAATTTATAATTCAATGTTAAATGTTTCATCTTTTTTAAAGTGTGTGTGGAATACTAAGTAGAAAATATGTGTAAAATGGAATCAACTGTGCTTTAGACTAAGTAGAAACCTTAAATTGAAAAAATTCAAGTAGAAGTTAGCATCAACATGGTGCAGACATGGAGCAACCACGGGCAAAGTTGTGAGGTAGGCCAAACCTCGGGGAATGCAAAAGCCAAATTAGATCAGATCTTGGCTCTCTTGCAGGAGACAAAGGCCATAGTAGACCACCTTGAGAGGGAAAGGGCTAGTAAAGAGCCTACCTTAGAAGGATACAAAAGAAGTTTCCATATGTGTACCAATTAAAGTGAATAGGAAGACACACACTCAAGGTTCAAATCACATGAAATGGATATAGAGTAGTTGGCCTGGGAATTATCTAGGGATATGAAGAAAATAACACTGCCAAAGTTTGATGGATTAGAGTTTAGTGATGCTACTGAGGCTTGGTTGGCTAAGATGGAGAAATAATTTGAGATTCATAATTATTCTGAAGTTACAAAAATAGTGTGGGGAGCCTTTCAATTGGCTAGGGAAGCACCCACTTGGTGGATGAATAAGAAAATGGAATTGGGTATAAATGAAAAAAGGTTAACATGGGGGAATTTGTTTCCATTTTCAAATAGAGGTGGCTTCCCCAATTGTTTTATGATTAGAAAATGATGGATTTCCATAACCTAATACAAGGGGACCTAATAGTTAATTAATATTGGGAAAAGTTTACTTGTCTCCTTAAGTATGTACCCTATTATCATGCAGATGAGAGGTTTCATATCAGGAAGTTCATCATGGGGCTAAATTCCCAGATAGGTGGAGAGATAGATATACATGGTCCCACCACAATGGACCAGGTTTATGAGAAAGTAGTTAAGAAAGAAAAAATAATTAAATCCCTGGAATATTATAGGGAGAAGAACTGAAAGAAGTACAACTGGACTCAATCTTCCTATCCCTTCAAGAAGAAGGGAGAGAAATCATATTTTTAGTGGAAAGGGGACAAGGGTCACCATGAGAATAAGGGTGAAGGCCGTGGGGACAAGAGGAATGGAGGCAATCAAAACAGTAATGGTAAAAGGAATCAAGAAGATTCTGAAAAACTTGTTGAGAGGCGAGAGTTGCCTGGGGGTTGCTTTACTTGTCATGGGAACCATTATTCAAATCAATGCCCCACTAACACATTAGGTCCTCCACCTCATGGAAATCCTCTACCTCCTTAGCAAGCCACATTTCAACAATGGATTCATGCTACATTGGGTAATAGACAAGAAAAGTACCAGATAACCCCTAATGAGACCATAAGTATGTTGTTTGTCACACCTTTTTTTTTTTTAATAGATACTAGATCAATAGAATGATTTGTATCACCTAAAGTCTTAAGTAAAATTTTTAGAAATGTTGGACTTATGTAAAAATCATGGTCAGTCAAATGTGCTAATTAGTCAAAGGCTCAGGTAGAGCAATGTTTGTTTGAGGCTAGGGTAGACTTTCCGTGTTTTTCAACAGAAGTTAACCTCTACGTGGCTCTCCTATTATCCTATGATGTTGTATTAGGGTTCAACTAGCTATGGAAACATGGAGAAAAATTAGACTGTTTCACTAAAATAGTCGAATTCCTAGATGACCTAGGGCATAAAGTGCTCATTCAAGGAACTACAAGAATGGTCAAGTTAAGGTTTTTGTAATGCAACTTAAGAGAGCCAAATGAAGGGGCTTTTAATTGTTTGCAATTAAAATGGAAGAATTAGAGGAGCCAAGGGAGAACCAATAAATTATCTTCTTTGATGACCTAATGTTTATGAAGTTCAGAAAACACTAGTAGAAGGGGTTGAGGGATTTTTAGAAAAGAAGGGTTCAGAATTGGACAAGTACCCTTACCTTTAGTATTTTGCAGATGTTTTCCCTAATGAATTTACTAGACTTCCTCCCAAAAGGGCATTTGATTTTTCCATTGACATCATACCTGTATCGGAGCCAATCTTCAAAGCTTCGTATGAGATGACTACTACCAAATTAATGGAACTAAAAATGCAATTGTAGGAACTTTTGGATAAAGGTCTAATATGACCTAGTGTCACACCATGGGGAGCATCGGTAATATTTGTCAAGAAGGATGATGCTCTAAGGATGTGCATTGATTATTGAATGATCAATAAGGCCACAATCAAAAATAAATATGGGCCTTACCACGCATAAATGATCTCTTTGATCAAATGCAAGGGGTAATGGTATTCTCTAAGTTTGATCTACGATCAAGATACCATCAATTGAGACTACGGAATGAAGACATTCATAAAACCACTTTTAGAACAAGGTACAAGAACTATGAGTTCATAGTGTTACCCTTCAGTCTTATGAATGCGCCAACAAATTTCATGAATCTAATGAATAGTGTGTTCTAGGATTGCCTAGACAAATTTGTGCTCATCTTTCTTAATAATATCTTGATATACTCAAAAGGTGAGGAAGAGCATCTCCAACACTTACAATTTGTACTGTAGCATTTGAGAGACAATAAGTTATATGGAAAGTTATCCAAGCGCTATTTTTTCCAGAAGGAAGTACAATGCTTAGGGTACATCATCTTTACAGAAGGGATCACGGTAGACCCGACAAAAATAAAGGCAGTTTTGGAATGGCCAGAGCCAAAAAATGTGCACAAAGTTCATAGTTTCATGGGTTTGGAAAGATATTACAGGAGGTTCATAGGAAATTTCTCCAGAATTGTATGTCCTATTACCTCCCTTTAGAGAAAGGGAAAGAGATTCAAATGGATGATGAAATGTTATGAGGCTTTTGATATACTGAAAGAGAAATTGAATACGACACCAATTCTAAAAGTGCTCGATCTTGACGGACATTTTGTAGTCACCACTAAAGCTTCAAGAGAAGGATTAGGAGGTGTACTCATGCAGGATGGGTAGGTGATAGCCTATGATTCTAGGAAATCAAAGAACTATGAGCAACATTATACACCTCATGACCTATAATTAGCAACAATTGTTCATGCGCTACAGATGTGGCAGCATTATTTGTTGGGTAGACCCTTTGAATTAGGGTCTGATCACTAGGGTTTGTGTTATTTTTTTTCTCAACCTAATATGAATGCTTGAAAAAGATGGCTTGAGTTAATATCTAATTATTACTTTGAAAATAGTTATATTAAAGGGAAAGAGAATCGAGTACTCAATGCTCTCAGTAGGAGGCATATTTCCTCCATTTTGTTAGTGCAAAGTAGTTTTCGTAGTCCTACAATAGTTCAATGGGGATGAATACTATAAGAAATTTAGACAAGCCTTGTTGGATCACCCTTAAGACCCCAGATATGATTGGTTTCAATTTGAGTCAGATGGAATACTCTGGTATATGGGAAGAATATAAGTTCTTGACTCAGGCGAGTTAAGGAACATAGTTTTAAGTGAAAATCATGTCACACCTTATTCAGGACACCCTGGGGTGACGAAGCTTTTGGCTGATATCAAGCCATTATACTTATGGAAGGAAATGAAAAGGGATGCCACTAGATATGTGGTAGAATGTATGGAATTCCATAGGGTGAAAGCTAAACATCAACACCCGACAAAACTTCAATACCCACATGAAATTCCTAAATGAAAATGGCAAGTAATCAGTATGGATTTCATGCAAGGACTTCCTATGTCCAAACATAGGAAAAATATAATTTTAGTTGTGGTGGATAAATTGACTAAGTGAAACACTTTATTCCAAGAAATTTTACTAATGGAGCACCCATCATAGCTTACAAGTTTTTTCAGTAGGTGTTTAGATTGCATGGTATTCTTAAGAAGATTATCTCAGATAGGGACGTAAGGATGACCTCCAAATTTTGAAAAACTCTTTTCACCTCCCTTGGAACCCAATTAAACATAAGTTATACATACCACCCTAGGATAGATGGTCAGAAAAAAGAGTAAATCAGGTTTTTGAAGACCTTTTGAGGGTATATTATTGTAATATCGCAAAATTGTACCTAGGGGAAATTCCACATTTTTGCATTTTTTCTTAGCATTATGACACCTTAGAGAATTAATGAAAAAAATACCATGAGTTGGAATTTCACAATTTTGAATCCATGTAGACTTGTGGTAGAGCAACAGAAGCCTAATGACACATTTCCCTAAAATATAAGCTCTAGACACCTACACATCACACAAACATCTACACAATGTGCTAGTGTCCTGGCAGTTTTTTGAGTTTGAAACAAGGAATCTAGAATCTTGACTCTTTTGAAATATGTCCTAGCAGTTGGGTTTCGGATGTAACGGCTCTTTTCCACCCTTGCATGCATTAAAAACCCCTTTCTGGCTCTCATTTGGGGTTAGAAGTCATTCATTCAAGTCTCTTACTACTTGCTCTAGTCTTGAGTTCTCTTCATCTTTGATAGCAGCACTCTCACAAGCGAAGCCATGTCAGACTAAGGTCCCTCAAATAGCAACAACTCTCAAGCAAGCACTCAACGATGCATCCATGTACTATGGAGAGGGTCTAGACCCATGGGTAACACGCTCTCTCTCTCTCTCTTTCACTTTCCTTTCTTGTTCATTTACTATCTCGTGGTGCAGGTTCTACTCCTGAGCGGGTTTTTCTTTCACCGCACGCTTTGTTTACTTGATTTACACTCCTTTACAATATGGCTCTCCATGGAGTTGGGAACACCAAAATGGGGGTCTGACTGAGGTAGGCCCCTATACAGCCCCAAGTTTTCCCCCTTGTTCTTCTATTTGTAGGTGCAAATTGCAGCTTGGAGTGACGAGTTGAACGTTTGAAAAAAGGTAAGCTATCTCCAAGTCCCCTTTTGTTTATTTCAAGCTTTCAACTTCCTGTTCATTTATTTCACTTGGTACATTTCAAATATGAGTTTAGAAGTGGAACCTGGCTCTATCCACTTGAGTTCATGAGCCCTCTATTGCTTAGGATTCCAACACACATTTTAGACGACAGTGCATCGCACTGGCATCTTGAAACCTCGTTGCTATCTTTTGTCCAAGAGCTCGTTCATCTGAGGAAGAAATCTTAGGGTTTCACTCTCTCGGGATCTGAAATAACTTTCTCTGAAACACGACTTGAAGTATACTTTTCTATATTTTCATTGACTTACTTATGTTGAGGTGTATAAGGTAAGTTCGTTCCCTGGTGATCTCTTCTGAATAAAGAGATTTGTGCACAGTGAATTCCTCTTATATCACATTTTGGTGAACCTGATGTGAAAAAATCAAATATTTTTTTTTGATGTCTTGTGCTTATGATAATCCCTTTTCTGAAGAAGACTTCAATATGTTGGAAGATTCTCTAGATGATTTCTTAGAAGTGCTCTCCCCTATCTATAAATATTTTGAACAAACTCTCCCCTTGCAAGTTGTGGAGTCAGTAAATTTGGTTGTGGTCTTTGTGGCTCCTTCGAGCCCTAAGAAACCCATCATTTATGTGACCCCGACTGAACCATCCCCTAGGGAATAATATTTTGTCTATGGTATTTCGTGTCGTAGTGATTCATCGGAATTATATTCAAGGTTCGTGAAAGCTACAAACTCTACTTCCTATAATGCTTTTGAGCATACATATAATACAAGGAGAAATAAGCAGAACTTGGATCAACAACCTTTTATTCCTACATCACAACCAAATCAAGTTCCTACTTCTTTACGACCTTCTCAACCAAGCCTTCCTCCAATACCTAAACCAGCGATCAAGGCATCAGGTGATTACGATCTTGTCGAGCAACTTCATGTTACTCTAACTAAGATCTCACTTTGGGACTTGCTTCAAACCACTTTGATTTACCAAGAGATGATGGAAGAAGCCTTGCAAAATATTCTATTTACTTCCTCCGCTATGCCTACAAATGCTAATGTGTTGTTCGCTCATATTCGAGTGGATTCACTGAATATTATGTTTCACCCGCAAGAACCCCCGCCTCCAAATGTGCAGAAGAAAGCATATCCCTTGATGATTATAATTAATGTTAATAACATCAGTATTAGGCATACTCTCGTTGAAATTGGTTCAACTCTCAATGTTTGTACGGTATGGACATATTGCCTAAAATTAAAGTTATTTCATCTTCTTTGGCAGCCTCTTCCTTGTATATTCGTGGGTTCAATAACACTGGCCGCCAAGCTCTATGTACGATAATACTACCTTTGCAGCTAGGGCCCTTTACCTTGCCTATGTTGGTTTATGTAATTTCTAGGCCATTATCATACAATATTCTCTTGGGCAGACCCTGGATTTATGCTATGGGTGTTGTGACTTCTACTTTACACTATTCTTTGAAGTTTGTCGTAAATAATCTGGTGGTTACAGTTAAAGTGAATCTAGAAGTTGTTCACCTTTGTGAGCTAGTGGCTTCCAGTCGTGCTTCAATTATATCCACTCTCAAGAATTGTATTCCATCCTTAACCATTGATGCTATGGCATGTTCTTCATTGATACCCTCTATGGAAGTTGTTCTGAGAGCGAGTGTCAACAAAAATAAACTGCCTAAAGCAGAAGATCCTAAGTCTCCTTCGTCTTCCCCTTCATCTTCTCAATCAAATTCTTTCCTTGGTGATGATTGGGGCTCCTTGTATTTCTCCAAGTTCTTCATCATGGAATACAAGAAAAGCCCCTTTGGTATAGAATTTCCAGGTGCTGCTGACGCAAAGGTGGATGACACTCCCGCTTAGGAAGAGAAGTGCAATCCTATTCAGGAGACCATTCCTTCCTCTACCCAGGAGAGTAATCTCACTCCTACAAAGGAGGTTAATGTTTGTAAACCTAGTAAAGAAGGTGGGAACACTCCCATAGAGACATTCAACATTCATTGGTGGAATGAAACACTCTACATATAGTTGCCACCTCCTAAAGTTCTACAAACTCATTATGGGTTTGGATATAAACTCGCCTCTCAATATGGCTATGGATAGAAAGGCCTAAGGCGTATCGAGCAAGGAATTCAAATCCCTATCTAGTTTAAGCCATGATAGTGCTATCTGGGTTTGGGATGCTATGTTGAACAATCTAAACAAAAACCTTGGTGGAGTGTTAACACAATTTCAGCCAAGCCATTGAGCTTGGTTCATCCTGAGTTGATAGAAGAAAGGGGGTAGGTAGAGAAAGTCCCTTTTATTGTCTTCTCTTCGGATGAATTACTAGGGGAATTTCTAGGTGCCTATTCCCTGTTACCTCCTTATCACCACAATAAATGATTCTCGTATCACTTGCATAAACAAGCATACTTTGAAGAATCTATTTTGAGTATTGACAAGGAAGACCCTCTATCTAACATCGGTGATGACGTTCTGATATCCCACCTCAAATAGTGCAGTTCTCTCCTTAAATGAGATACTGTTGAATTTCATATGGATCCTCAATATTCAAAAAAAGTGATCAAGATTGGGAAGTGTCTCTCTTCCAAGGAATCAAATGAACACTCCAATCTCTTGCATTCTCATCTTGATATCTTCGCTTGGACATATGAGGATATGCCTAGTATTGATGAGTCTATAGTGGTTCACAATATCATCCTATGTCCTGATGCCATGTCGATTAAGCAGAAAATCCAAAAGATCAATCCTAGGGTGGCGTTGATGGTCAAGACTAAGATAGAGAAGTTGTTGAAAGTAGGCTTTATCCGTTTGATTGACTACTCCCCTTGGATTTCGAATATAGTCATCATTAGTAAGCCCGATGGCTATATCCACATATGTGTTGACTTTCGAGATGTTAATAAGGCCTCTCTTAAGGATGATTTTCTCTTAGCTAATATAGATATGATTGTGGACTCGACTATAGGCCATGCATTGTTATCTTTTACTGATGGCTTCTCAAGTTACAATAAGATCCATATTAACCCAGATGATCAATACAAGACAACCTTCACTACCCCTTGGGGTACCTTATGCTATGTGGTCATGCCCTTTGGTTTAAAGAATGTGGGAACGGCCTACTAACGGGCGATGACCCTGTTATTTCATGATTTTATTCATAAGATCTTAGAGGACTATGTTGATGACATCTTGGCAAAATCGATAACTCATCAAGACCATGTGAAGAACCTTTGTCTTATCTTCGAAAGGATTCGACTCTACAAGATGAGATTTAATCCCCATAAGTGTGTCTTCAGCATGGATGTTAGCAAGCTTCTGGGGTTCATAGTCTCTCATCATGGAATCGAAGTTGACACGCATAAAATTTATGCCATTGTTAACATGCCTCCACCGAGGAATATCACTGAGTTGAAAATTTTACAAGGGAATATTTAGGTGATTCATAGATTTATATCTCAATTAGTTGATCGTACCCTCCCTTTCACTCATTTATTGAAAAAGGATGTTCGCTTCATATGGGATGAAGAGTGTCATAAATCCTTTGAGTCAATCAAAGCTTATTTGGCCAATCCTCCTGTATTCATGTTGGCTATGCAAGATAGACCCCTTTTACTTTACCTCACTACGTCACCATATGCTTTGATAGCATTGTTGGCTCAATATGATGATGTAGGGGGGTATGTGCAGGATCATGATGGGCCAAAAAGTGGCAATATGATGGGTATGTGTGATGGGTATGTGTAGGGTATGTAGCTAATGTCTTTTTTTTTCCCCAAAATTGATGAAATGAAAAGGGTTTTTAAAGGAGATTCTCAGCTTTCCACCAATATAAATTATGCTTTACTTTGAATTTAATAAATTATTATTATTCATTTTCTATTTAAATTATGACTAATGTCTTGATTGATAGGTTGATTGAAAAACATCTATAGCTTTCAAATGGTATCACATTTTTTGAATCCAAAACATGTGTCACATTCTATACTTCGTATACTATAGGATTAAAAAAATAAAATTGAATTTCATGAATTTTTGACCAATTTAAGGTGGTCAGACATACGAGTTTTTATATTTTTTTAAAAATTTAATAAAAAATTCATAATTAATTATTTACTTAGAAAAAAATTACAAAAAATGCATTACATCGGACATGAGTCCCTGCTTATATCTAAAATATTATAAAAAAATATTATCATTTTATTGTGGTTAGGGTGGTCAGACAGACACCTACTTCTTATTTTTTCCCTGAAATTTAAGTACTATTGCATTGAAACTTCAAATTTTCACCAAATAGTTTTTTTTTTAAAAACCTAGTATTTTAGAAACTACATTCAATTTTCTACAGATTATATTCTTACATATTTTTGAAATAATATAGATAACTTATTCAAATTTTTACGTCAAGTTGCCTAACTCTGATTTTTATGAATTTTGTGCCACTTAAGAGCATGTTTTTTCCATGATGATCCTGCACATACCCAAGGAAAGAGAGAGATGTCTACTACATCAACCGCATCCTAGTCGATTATGAAACTTGTTATCCTCCATGGAGAAGCAATGCCTCGCTCAAGTGTATTTGCTACGTAGAAGTTGAGACACTACCTTCTCCATGTTGAAATGCATTTCATAGTAAAAACAAATCTCTTGAAGCATTTGTTCTCTAGCGCTGACCTTGCTAGGAGATTAGCAAAGTGGGTTATGTTGCTTTCTGAGTTCAATATAAAGTTCATTACTCATAAATCAATAAAGGGTCAAGCGGTTGCCAATCAATTGGCAGATGCTACCTCATCTCACTCCTTCCCTATGTTGGATTTGTTCCCTGATGAAAATATTTTCACAATTAACTACAACCTTGAATGGAAGATGTATTTCAATGGATCAAGGTGTTAGTCTAGTTTTAGAGTAGGTGTGGTCTTGATATCCCCCGAAGGTAAACCGATCCCTCTATCCTTTTAATTAGATTTTCCTTGCACCAATAACATCGCTAAGTACGAAGCTCTTATTATTGGCTTGTGTGTCGCGATTATACTAAGAAACAAACATCTTTGTATACTAGGCAATTATGAGCTTATTGTGAATCAAATTACGGTATCAAGCTAAACAAAGTAAATTGTCCTAGTACTGAGACCTTTCTTTTTCCTTGCTCAAGTAGTTCACCTCTTTCACAATAGACAGTGTCCATAGGAGTGAAAATAGACATGCCAATTCCATGGCAAGTGCTACTTCCTTGGTACCTTTAGAAGATGATATGAAAGAATACCACTTCACAGTTCAAGCCTTGCAAACCCCTGTGGTTTTTTATCAACCTGAATCCGAGTCTCTTGTGTGTTCTCACAAAAACTCAGGAGAATGGTTTTCTAGTATCTATAGTTACTTAAAGACTAGAAACTTTCCCAATGATGCAACAAAAAATGATTGCACTCATATACGAAAGCTTTCAGCATGTTATGTCAAATGTTTATCCAATGTTCTTTATCAAAAATCTTATAATGGCTTGCTTCTTAGGTGTCTCACTAAAGTGGAAATACCCCTCACCCTTAAGGAAGCCCATTCAATCTCTGGGGATGGAAATTTTGGTGGTAGATCCCTAGCAAGAAGATTGATACACATGGGGTACTATTGGCAAACAATGGAACAAGATTCCTTTGATTTTTTCAAGAAGTGCCTTCAATATCAACAACATAGCAGTCTTATTCATGCACCTGCTCAAGAGTTATAGAATCAAACCTCTCCATGGCCATTCGCAAAATGGAGGTTGGATATCATAGGAAAAATATCACCTCCTTCCAAGGGACATACCTTTATTATTACTATTATGGATTACTTCACAAAATGGGTCAAAGCTATCCCACTCTGATCCACGAATGCTGAAGCTATATGTAGTTTTCTCATGAACAACATTATTTCTCATTTTGGATTTCTTGCTACACTTATTTCTGAAAATGGTACACCATTCAAGAACAACAAAGTAATGTAGTTCTTGGAGAAATTTCATATCCAACATAGGTTTTCTACACCGTATTATCCACAGTCCAACCGTCAAGTAGAAGTGTCTAACAAAACTCTTGAAATCATTCTTCATAAAATTATAGTTAATAAGCATGGTAAGGATTGGCATATTCAATTAATGTACGCTTTGTGAGCCTATCACACCAGTGTCTGTACAACAATGGGAACAACACCTTACAACCTCATGTATGGTGCCGAAGCTATCATGCCTCTGGAGTTGGAAATTCCATCCTTACAGGTTTCCCTTAAAGGTTTAATTGATGATGAAACCTACCGAGTTAACCACTTGCATTGGCTAGAGATGCTCAACGAGCATCATTTACAGGCCCTCAATCATCTTAAAGCTTATCAATGGTCGTTATCAAGACAATATATTTAGAGTGTACTTCCTAGGACCTTTAAACTAGGAGACCTGGTTCTCTACAAAAACCAACAAAATATAAGTGTGTCGCCTGATCAGAGAGGAAAATTTAGTCCTAACTGGTTAGGCCCTTACATTATGATCTCTTTGTATGGTTTAGGTGCCTATGGATTATCATCTATGGATGGGACACCTCTAAAAGAGCCCATTAATGTGATGCATCATTTTTGATACTATGCATAGTGTTCTATGTGCTATCTGTGTGGTGTTCTCTCTGTGAAAGGGTAGTAGCACTAGACATATGTTGATATTATTCATTAATGCATTATGCAAATTTATGTGTTATGATATGGCCATGTGTGTGTGTGTGTGACATACATACATGTGTTTCACTACACTATGTGTCCATGCATCACATTACATCTTTTAAGGAAATTAGATCATCATGGTATTTAATTAACATACAACCATGTGTGTTTATTAAATCATGTTAGAATCTAATGTAATCATACATCCATACAAACATAAAACATCCATAGCATAAACATACATGAAAATAAATAGTATACAAATCCAGGTAAACAAAGTCATGATATCGAAACCAATATGTCCATATATATATATATATATATATATATATATATATATATATATATATATATATCAAATGTCATGTACATGTATCGGGCCACTACTATGAAAAATGAGTGGCTACTGAATATATGTCTATACAAAAGATCTACAAGTATATGTGTATATGTATGTGTATCTCACTACAAAAATGATGAACAAATTGATGAGCCCTTATCACTGTGGTGCATGGCTCTCAGAGCCCTCTAGCTCTAGTTGTTGCTCTGATACCCTCAGGAGAAGTTGTACGATGGTCATGGAGTGGGATCAGTGTGAGCATGATATGGACATAGCTACTCACATCTCCCTGATCTCTCCCTATAAGGAGGCTATAGTTGTTTCTGCTTGCCTCAACTCATCTCGTAGATGTTGAACCTTTGTCGAGGTCATAGGTACCAGCTACCCACCAAAGTCATGGAGACCGCTCTAGAGGGCATCACGTGCCTACTCAACCATGTCAACCCTCCTCACTACTACATCTCATTCATCGAGCGTCATCTGCAACTCCCCCGACAGCTGGTCACGTTGTCCCCAAATAGTTGTTAGCTCTGTAGTTAGTTGTATGATCTTTGCATCCCTCTCCTTGTAGGCTTTCCTTAGGCATGCTACCATCTAAAAAGTGGGGGCATTTCATCCTACAAATATCGGTCGAAAATCCTCGAGAATCGTCCCCTAGATCGGTACGTTAGTGGATACCTCCAAACTACACTGAGCCATCATCCCAATCCATCCCTATGCAACCTTCGCAACCATAGATAAAAAAAAAAGAGAAATCAATATCACATGGCATGTATATATATATATCATAAGCATAAAAATCAAAAGCATGAAAACATATGCAATGTTCTATGTATACCTAGATCCTTTGGCTGCCATGTAGGATTAGGGTGAGCTCGTCGATGTTGGGGCCCATGCTGCCAACATCGATGGCCATTCTCGGTGATGCTAAGGCCACTATTGCTTGAATAGTAGGATCTGGTGGTGTCAAAGAGATAGGGGTAGCCATAGGGGGACTGATCTCCTCCGCTGCCTCAGTCTCAAAGGTGTTGCCTCCTCCTCCAGTGCCCTCTCCTCCTCCCTGTCGGCCTGTTGGCACCCTCTTCGTTTGTACTACGAGTGTTGGGGAGGAAAATCCTCCAGTGGAACAAGGTTTTGGACTCAAGGAACAATAAGAGGGGGGTTGAATTAGTGTTCAACAATGGGTATGTGCAGGATCATCAAGGAAAAAATAGGCCCTTAAGTGGTGAAAAATTCAGAAAAATCAGAGTTAGACAACTTGACATAAAAATTTGAATAAGTTATCTATATTATTTCAAAAATATGTAAGAATAGAATCTATATAAAATTGAATGTAGTTTCTAAACTACTAGGTTTATTTAAAAAAAAAAAAAATCTATTTGGTGAAAATTTGAAATTTCAATGCAGTAGTACTTAAATTTTAGGGAAAAAATAAGAAGTAGGTGTTTGTCTAACCACCCTAACCATAATAAAATGATCATATTTTTTTATAATATTTTAGATATAAGTAGAGGACTAATGTCCTGATGTGATGCATATTTTTTGTAATTTTTTCCAAGTAAATAATTAATTATGAATTACAACTTTTAAAAATATAAAAACTCATGTCCACTTAACTTGGTCAAAAATTCATGAAATTCAATTTTCTTTTTTAATCCTATAGTATCAAAGCATAGAATGTGACACATGTTTAGATTGAAAAATGATACTATTTGAAAGCTATAGATATTTCCTATCAATTACGACTTTAGTCGTAATTTAAATAGAAAATGAAAATAATTATTTATTAAACTCAAAGTAAAGCATAATTTATATTGATGGAAAGCTGAGAATCTACTTTAAGAACCCTTTTCATTTCATCAATTTTGGGTAAAAAAAAGTTGTCAGCCACATACCCTACACATACCCATCATATCGCCACTTTTTGGCCCATCATGATCTTGCACATACCCCAATATTTAAATTTCAATTTAAATCTTAAACCATTTACAACATTTTAACAGAAGTAAAGATGCAAGCACATGAAGGAAACCAACAAGACACCATAACACCAAGATTTTTTACGTGGAAACCCTATTAGGGAAAAAACCATAGTGGAGATTAATCCACTATTTATACTTTGTTAAAAATATGAAGAAAAAGGGAATGCACATGCATTCAAGCACACTGCCTAGAGCTCACTGCTCAAAATTAGGAAGGCTCACTACCTTACAATATATTTGGATTACAACACAAAGGTTGAATTGAGAAAGTAGCATCTACAAATTCCTGGTATCAGTTCCGGTGAAGGTCATAGATCAGATTCTGGGCCTTCTATCTGATTTTTTGTACTTTTCTCTACTTTGCCTTAATTCGCTTCACAAAAATATCTTCTGCACAAGCAAAATTCGCTCAACTGATCTTTTGATATTCACACACACAACTTCTCTGGTCTTCACACACATTCATACATCAAAATGAATTACTCAAACTCACATATATATCCACTATCAAGGATTTCAATCGCTCCATGTCGGCTTTAGCAAAATAAAAGATATTTTTCTATTATCGGCTCAATCCATATTTGATATTCGATGCGTAGCCATCAAAGTCGGCTAATGTTATGCTAGGACGCAAAACAAAATGTTTGAACACATAAATATATCTAAACAATTACTCCTTATACATCTGTGACACACTACATTCACTAAGTCGACCACCATGAGCAAATAAATAGAAAAATCATCCTGTCAAATCTCCTAACTCAACCACCGATTAATGCGACAACACAAAACTTAACAAAAAGATAATATAGATGCTCAAAAATATTCCTTGAGAACCACAACCTAAAATGATAATCCGGTGAAGCATACAGATCGACATACTAACCGGATACCATGTTCTTCATTCTCACTTTTGGTAAAACTTCATTTTTCACTCTACCTACTGGTAGGAACAAATTATGATCTGCATACTAGAATGATGACTTAGGTTTCCATAAATGACAACACTAGAAGCCATATTCCAACAATCTTCCCCTTTGGAATTGATGGCAACACTTAGTGAAAAATGACTAAGTGTTGGAACCAATGTGATTACGCTGCCAGATTTAAAAATTTCAAAACTCAACTCCCCCTTAGAGTGATAAGGCATTTTTCACTACTCTCTCTTCCCCTTTGACATCAATGACACTCTCTCTTCCCCTTTGACATCAATGAAAAACAGACTTTTCATTGCACTCTCTCTCCCTTTCAAAAATTTAATTGAAATTTGAAGAAATACAACTGCTACTCGAGTTAGAAAATTATCTTGTACTTATCTTTCATTTCTGAAAGAAATTTCCTCCAAGCTTCTACTACAATCCCAATGATTAAGATCAAGTTGTTGTTCTCTGATATCTGGTTGATAATCTTGATGAGGGACTCCAAAATTGTGATTGCCTCTTATAATTTCTCTCATTTCCTCATAACCTTAATTAACTACTCCATCCTACATTCAATTAAATCCTTCACCTTCCAAAAGGAATCCACAAGGTTATTTCTAGTGAATAGAACTTGTGTATGCTCAGACTGCAACACTTGAATCCTTTTCTTGACTGCACCAACCTAATCTTGAAACATGTTATAATCCTGACTAATTTTTTTTTAGCTCAGATTCAATCTGCTCCAACTTATCTTTGTATCTCCCAACTACATGAGGCCAACGAAGACAATAGTTGTAGATGTTATTGGTTGTATTTATGCATTGTCTTAACACATTCATTTTCCTTTTTAGTTTGGTAAGAGATAGCCTGAACTGCTCTTTTAGATATAGAATTATTTCTCCCTCTTTTCTATCCTAAGACTTAGAGACCATGGCATCCTTAATGTACTCAATCATCTCTTCAAGAAACACATTTTGCAAACTCTCCAAACCAATATTATTCTGCACAAAATAACTACTTAGTGTGCTTTTGATCATGTCCTGCTCATAAGAGGGTCTCTCAGACCATATGTCTACAATTTTTTGTATCCCATCTTTCTGCTGAACAAGCTATAGTATCTTTACTTTGGATAAAACACCTTCTTCTTCGCATCCTTCTGCTATAACTACTATAGACATAGAAAATGTATTGATTGACATTACACATCTGATCCTGACCACTAACAATGTTTCATCCTAAATCATCCCTCGATCTAACCATTTAATCGAATAGCTTTAATTGATTAAATTAATCAATGATCCTCTCTTAATTAAATAAATCATTTATTAAAATAAGTCATCCTTTCTTGTTAATTAAATCAATTAGTCTGATCTAATTATCCCTATTTAATTAAATAATCAATTTTATTTGGTTAAATATTTAAATTCCATGCATTAAATTAAATAAGTTAAAAACCTCATTTAGTTTAATCTAACTTCATCTCCTTGGTTAAATAAAACAAAAAATATTTATTTAATTAATCCTTTTATCATATTCTTCTCGTATTTGATTTAAATCAATCCATAAATTCAAATCAATATGTCATATCATTTTGATCTCTTATTAAATTAATTAACCTTGATTAATTTAATCTCTTCTCATGTCCCATCCTCTAGCTTTTGCAATTTGCACATGAAAATAGATTTAATTCATTTATTAAATCTCTATTTTCTCTCAAAAGGCATAATAAAGGAATATTCCTCAAATTTGAATTCAAAATCCAAGTGGAATTTGTCCTTCCAACAAGGCATTTACTCCACCTAAAAATTCATTTTTCCTTGAGCTAAGTGGCATTCAATGCACCTTCTTTCCCTCTTACATGTCATTTCAACAATTTCAAATTCCACCTAATTGCATTTATTGACACATTCTTCAAAACTTGCACATCCTTCATCCATTCATATGTGGACAAGTGGCATCTTGCCATTGGTTGATTCTTAGTCTCACATTGCTCCATTTTGGACATCTCTTTAACTTGATATTCTATAAATAAGAGGCTTCATTCCTCATTTTATCATCCACAACTTAAGTAAACTTACTATACTCAAATTCATAGCAACCTTCATCTAATTTATCCAAGCATAGTTAGGCCTTTTGCAGGTTTTCAACATGGAAATCCATTGAAGTTATCACCACAAGCATGCATCTCTCATCAATCATCTTCATCACATCATTGGAGTTGGGAAATGGCCAATTTTCACATCAAATTGGCACCAACTCCCTCAAGAGATTAAGAGTTTTCTTTAATTTGTTTTAGAATAGGATTTGATATCTTTGTTTTAAGTGTGTTGTGTTGTTCATTTCATTCCTTTTCTCTCACATTCAAATGGATTTCTTGAGGAATCTATATTCTAACTTGCATTTGATCATATTAATATGTTCATTTGTTGTGTTCTTGTAGGAATAGGATCTTGGTTCACAACTACATCTGGTTCAATTGATTCTGGTTCTTTCCTTGGAGTGTACTCATCAGATTCTTCATCTGGTATGTCCACAATCACTAGAACTTTACATTTTCCTTCAATTTTTGGAGTCTTGTGTTCTGGAGGAATGTAATCAACAATCTCTTGTGCTCTTTTCTTCTTTCTCTCCATCTCACCAGAAGAAGATCCAACTTCAAGTGTTGTTACTGGAATGGAAATGCTAATTGCTCCAAACTTCCCTAGCAATTCTTTAAAGAAATTTACATACTCTTCCTCATAATTTTCAAAAGTATCAGAGTGTTCAAAAATTTGTTTACAAACCGTTTCATTCTCTTTCCATACAATATTATTGTTTTGTGGCAAGCAATTAAAAAAATACATCACAAGACATATAACAAAGGTACCAAACCTGAAGGGGTAATCTGCGTCCTTTGTTAGTTGCACATTTTCCATCAATTGATATTTTAGCAATCCACACAGATCGAAATCATGATCCTCCATTATCATTTTATGAGAGATGTAAACTGCACCTACCGAAGTTGCACCTTCCCTATTTTTGAAAAATATTTTGTATGAGATTCCATGCACAATGTACCTTGTTATCAAATCTTTGATTGTAAAAATTATCAAAGTTCTCTGATCTCCAGTTACTCCGATTAGGGTTTCAACTTCCTTATTCTGAATTGACTTCTTTTTCAGTATATCCCCAACATTGTATAAACCAATTAGATTCTTAATCACCTCTTTCGAAATGAGATAGGGTTTATCCAAAGTTATAATGTCATCATTCAATTTGTTCAAGATAAACCCATTGACTTCCGCATTATCAAAGTATGGAAATTCACTCCAAATGTACAAACTTTTGTGTTTCACACCTTCAAGCCATTTCAATTCATTGACCGACAACAAATTTCTCACACCCCTAATCTTCTCACTGCTATATTCATCTAGACTCACCATTCCTTTGATTTGCTTCATTTTTCTTTCCGTACTAAACAAGTTTCTACAGAACAACAAATTATATGAGAATTCTACAAGCAACTGAAATACCTGATGAATTCACATCCAAAATGAATTTACTCTTTCAAAATTCTACTGTAGAGGCTCTCCCTCTATTCTTCTTCCATACACGGTGAAAAATGAGGGTTCCAAATACCCTTTTATAACTCCCACATCTAACCTTTTTATCTCATTAAATGTTTTCCCCTAGGTGTTCTGGATACTCTGCTTTCTCAGAAAACAAAAGAAGAATTCATCTGTGGACCTTCTACTTCTCAAATTTACGCATAAATGACCATTGATACATTTGTAAACTATTAGCACAACTACTGAAAACTTCCTACATTTTGGTGCCAACTGCTAATAGGGGGACAAAGGATTTTCTTGAAAAACTCCCACTAGGCCAATGGCCTAAGATCAATTTCTGGAGGAATTACCAAAAAATGCTTCTAGTGCGGGCTTATTTCCTTCTTCAGATTCACTCTTCCTTACCCATGTTTTCTTCATCTGATCTCTTATCTCTTCCATAGTCACTTTCCCTTTTCCTTTATCATCCTTTTGTGAAATTCTGCCTTTGTGTACCAGACCTCTTCTATCCATGTTTTTGTTCTTGCAAAATCTTGCAATGTGACCAAATTTGTTGCAATTGTAACACATAGGATTTCTTTGTCTAGACCACTCATTCCATTGATTTCCTCTTGATCTGCATTGATTAGAAACATGCCCAAATCTTCCATAGGTGTAGCATTTAGCATTCCTTACACTAACAAACATACTTCTACATTCAATTGACTTATGACCAAATTTGTTGCAACTGAAACACTGACTGGGAAATGATGGATTGCTTGAATTTATTTTACTTCTACACTAAGAAGCCATATGACCAAATTTATTACAAGAAAAGAAGTGACCATTAAACTTCTAAGCATTGGGTTGTCTTACTGGATTCCTTCTGCCTTTGTTCATCTAATTTATTTGTCTAGAATCCTCATGTTTAGATCCAGAGCTTTCTCCCTTCTCATATCCAAGACCTCGCTTGCCATTTGCATCCTTCTATCCTTTGGTCAGCTCATCAAACTTAGCAAAACTAATCTTAAACTTCTCCTTGTATTCATTTGCAGTAGTGAGTTAATCTCTGAGAATAACTATCTATCTTTCAAGCTCTTGCTCATTATTTTTGGATTGTTGCAGTTCAATTTCCAGCTGAATGAATCCACTATCAACTTTGTTGCATTCTTCAGATCTTTCTTTTAAGGACTGGGCCAGATTCTCCTCATTCTTCCTTCTTTCTTCAATCTCCTTAGTTTTCCTCATCACCATAGATTCCATCTCAAGCTTTAGAGCAACATTATTTCTAGCAAGCTTTTCACCTTCTTCAGTTATTTCTTTTAAGGTCTGATTTAGGTGAGCATCTTCCAAGATTTTACTTTCTTTCTGCTTTAGCTGATCACATAGTTCCTTCCTCTTTTCTCTTGATTCATTGATTTTATCCTTCAATGATTGAATGAATTTTTCAACATCCTCAAGATTTGCTTATAATTCCATGACTTCTGCTTTAGACTGATCAAGATCATCAAATGCCACCAAAAGTTGTTGTTGAATACTACCAGAGTCCATTGCATTCCAAGATCCACCTCAAGCTATTAAACTTCTTTAGAGGAACCTGCTCTGATACCAATTGTTGGACTCAAGGAACACTGAGATGGGGGGTTGAATCAATGTTCAACAATATTTCAATTTCAATTTAGATCTTAAACCATTTACAACATTTCAATAGAAGTAAAGATGCAAGAACATGAAGGAAACCAACAAGACACGATAACAACAATATTTTTTACATGGAAACCCTATTAGGGAAAAAACCACGGTGGAGATTAATCCACAATTTATGCTCTGTTAAAAGTATGAAGAAAAAGGGAACACACATGCATTCAGACACACTGCCTAGAACTCACTGCTCAAAATTATGAAGGCTCACTACCTTATAATATATTTGGATTACAACACAAAATGTTGAACTGAGAAAGTAGCATCTACAAATTCCTGGTATCAATTTCGGTGAAGCTCATAGATCAGATTTTGGACCTTCTGTTTGATTTTGTACTTCGCTCTGCTCTGCCTTAATTCGCTTTACAAAAAACTCTTCTACACAAGAAAAATTTGCTCAACTGATCTTCTAATATTCACCCACACATCTGCTCTACTCTTCACACACATTCATACATCAAAATGAATTACCCAAACTCACATATATATCTACTATCAAGGATTTCAATCGCTCCATGCCGACTTCAGCAAAATAAAAGATATTTTTCAATTGTCAGCTCAATCCATATTTGATATTTGATGCGTACCCATCAAAGTTGGCTAATGTTATGCTGGGACCCAAAAAAAAATGTTCTAACACAGAAATATCTAAACAATTACTCCTTATACATCCACAACACACTACATTCACTAAGTCAGCCACCATGATCAAATAAACAAAAAAATCATCCTACTAGATCTCCTAACTCAACCACCAATTAATGCGACAACACAAAACTTAACAATAAGATAATATAGATGCTCAAAACCTTCCTTGAGATCCACAATCTAAAATGATAATCTAGTGAAACATATAGATCAACATACTAACTGAATACCCTACTCTTCATTCTCACTCCGGTAAAACTCGCTTCTTCACTCCAAGTAGGAATAAATTCTGATCTGCGGACCATAATAATGACTTAGGTTGCCATCAATGACAACACTAGAAGCCATATGCCAACATAGGGTCCCTTCTCAAGGCACCCTCACCAAACACAAGAGTAGGACGATGCCTCTCCCACCACCACACAAAATTAGCAGCTACCCTGACATTATCCACTGCCACTATGGGTGACAGATCTTGATCGGGCTCATCATCATCAGAGGGGACTACATCAGTAATGGTGGGACGAGGGTGATCCCTGACCCTCGTTGCACTACTATAGGCCCTAGTATAGGTGGGCACATCTAGTGGAATCGTCTAAGGATGGCCATGCTATTGCATGACCCGACTCCAATAGTAAGGTACTATGATATAATCGTGGTGGCTTATCAAAAAAAGTTCCCACTATAGGTTCCTCATATACTTATCATCATCCACCCATTGGAAAAATATGTAGGGTCTCCATTGAACCTCATTCGCCACAACAATGTTGAATTGTAGCTGCAAAAACTATAGATCGCCGAATCTCCATTAGCCTGTCATATCATAATAGTGGGCCATGGGAATGTGATATGGTCATCGCAAGGGAAAACTAATTGGTCAGGTGCACATGATGGGGGCGAAGGCTGAAACCTGCAAAAGTGTGCACATAGTAAGGCTACAGTACTCATAGTCAATGTACTAGCCTAACTCCTGGTAAAGGTGTGCCAACATGCTGTGCCCCCAAGAAAAAACTGTGCGATGCTCAACCATCTCTCTAATAGTATGGAGGAGGCCCTCATGTAGGCGCAAGCCTCACCTATCTATTGTGATCTAGAATTCCACGGTCACGATCATAACTCAACACAACAACGGTGCAATGGTCCCTGCTTGGTCATACCAGTGCGTATATATGTGGCTCGTGTCATCGCCATTGTCTGTCCTCCCTAAGCAGTAGAGGACACCCTCCCTCTGCTCCCACGCTAATCGGATATCATCTAGGGTCACCCACCATCTATGGATGAGTAGTTCAAGGATTCGATAGACATCCTCGAGTGTGATGGTCATCTCCCCACAAGGTAGTTGGAAAGATGACATAGTGGCATCCCATCGCTCCATCAGGGTTGTGAGCATCCTCGCGTGGTATCTCATCTCTTGCATGGTGAATACATGCCAGAGACCCACTTGCTTCAGGTGCGTGACCTCGTCATCTTTCAAATGGTCCCTCTGCTCATGAAGAAGTTGGTATGCTCACCCTCTTGGATGCTCTTGAAACTTTGGGTACTCCTGCAAAAATTGAAATTTTTTTAGTCAGAACATCGAATTTCATTATGAAAACAAAAAATTACTTAAGACCTATGTGCGCCATGCAAACATCTGAGTGTCGCGCATGCGTCCTTGACCGCCATAGACACCTCAAGGACGATGGTGCAGACTTGGGACCTCAGCGTAGACTATGGATGATAGCACGTTTTTGAGATGCGAGCACAAAAAAAAGACACCTGTGCACCTTGTCAATTAGAAAAGTGCTAAAAATAAGCTAAAATTCATAAAAAATGAGGCTTAGAGGCCTACCTGGTCCACCTCATGACCCTCGGCAATGTCCTCATGTAGCTTCTCCAACCTCGATTCCTCGTACTCCCTTCTTCTAGGAATTTTGCCGACTTCTCTCACAAAATTCAATAATTTGCTCATTGTGAATAGGGAAAATGACCCTTCTAGGGGCCCACCTAGGTATATATAGGCCCCTCGGGGCCCATTTTTCCTAGAGTTTGTGGCTCTCTAGTTTCTCTTGAATTTACCCCACCAAGCTGGGGGAAAACTCAGGAGGGGCCATATAGTCACCTCTTGATCATATTTTTCTTTTGAATTGATGAATTTTTCTTGATCATTCTTCTCTCCATTATAGCTTCTTCTGATTTTTCGAGGCTAACCCAAAATTTGAGTTTTGTAGGTTGAAGTCTTGAACAATTTTCCATGACCATTTTGTCAATATTTGTTGAGCTTAGATGCTGGGGACACCTTTAGTACTAGTTAGCTTGACTTTGGCAGATGCTATGGTCCTTTTCCTAGCATGTAATTCTATAAAATTCAAATTTTGGGTGAATTTTTTTCTTCTCTACTTTAGTGAGGCTAATTTTTTCCAAAATCGAGTCCACTAAAGTGGGGGAAAAATGTAATGTCACAAAATTGCACCTAGGGACAATTCCACATTGTTTTAATTTTTGCCTAGCATTTATGACACCTTAGAGCATTAATGACAAAAATCCCATGAGTTGGAAATTCGCGATTCTGACTCCATGCAGACTTGTGGCAAAGCAATAAAATCCTGATGACACGTTTCCTAAAAATCTAGGCTCTGGATGCTTGTGCAGCGCATGGACATCTGCGTGGTGTGCTAGCGTCCTAGCAGTTTTTTGAGTTTGAAACAGGGAATCTAGAATCCTAACTCTTTTGACACGTGTCCTAGTAGTTGGGTTTCAAATGTAATGGCTCTTTTCCACCCTTGCATGCATTAAAAAGTCCTCTCTTGCTCTCATTTGGGGTTCGAAGTCATTCATTCAAGCTCTTTTACTACTTGCTTCAGTCTTGATTTCTCTTCATCTTTGATAGCAGCACTCTCACAAGCAAAGCCATGCTGGATTGAGGTCCCTCCAACAACAAAAACTCTCAAGCGAGCACTCAATAGTGCATATGTGTGCTCTGTAGAGGATCTAGACCCATGGGTAATGCTCTCTCTCTCTCTCTCTCTTTCACTTTCATTCCTTGTTCATTTGCTATCTCGTGGTGTGGGTTCTACTCCTAAGCGGGTTTCGCTTTCACCACACGCTTTGTTTACTTCATTTACACTCCTTTCCAACTTGGCTATCCATGGAGGTGGGAACACCAAAATGGGGTTTTGACTGAGGCAGGCCCCTATATATAGCCCCAACCTTTCCCCCTTGTTCTTTTGTGTGTAGGTGCAAAGTGGAGCTTGGAGTGAAGAGTTGAACATTTGACCAAAGGTAAGCTCTCTCCAAGTCCCCTTGTGTTTATTTCAAGCTTTTAGATTCCTGTTTGTTTATTTCACTTGGTAAATTTCAAACCCAAGCTTAGAAGTGGAACCTAGTTCTATCCACCCGAGCCCTCTGTTGCTTAGGAATCCAACGTGCCTTTTAGATGACAGCGCGCCACATTGGCATCTTGAAACCATGTTTCTTTCTTTTAGCCAAGAGCTCACTCATCTGAGGCAGAATATTAGGGTTTCACTCTCTCAAGATCTGAAATAACTTTCTCTAAAATATGACTTGAAGTATACTTTTCTACATTTTCGTTGACTTGCTTATGTTGAGGTGTATAAGGGAGGTTCATTCCCTAGTGATCTCTTGAGAACAAAGAGACCCATGCACATCGAATCCCTCTTATATCACAACTATATGGATCAAAAATACAAGTGGGAGGATTACCTTTCGCTTGTGGAATTTTCCTATAAAAAATCATATCATTCAACAATCAAAATGGCTCCATTTGAAGAATTATGTGGAAGAAAGTGTCAAACTCCTATAAGTTGGGATAAGCTTGAAGACATGATTAGCCTTGGTCAATAAATTCTCTAAAAAATGGAAGAACAAATCAAGATGATCAAAAAGAGACTGACAGAAGCCAATGATAGGGAGAAAAGTTATGTTGATGCTAAATGAGTACCCAAAAATTTCATAGTGGGGGAAAAGGTTTTGTTGAGAGTGAAGCCACTAAAAAGAAAAATTAGGTTTGGGAAGTCATCAAAGCTAGCTCCTCGCTATGTTGGACCATTTGAGGTTCTAGAGGAAGTAAACCCAGTCACGTATCAAATTTCTCTACCACTAACACTTGATAGGATGCACAATGTATTTCATGTATCATATCTTAAAAATATATACTTGGTAATAATCACATAATTGATTGGAATGTACTATAGGTTCAGGATCCAAGAGTGGTCACGATCGACCCACTCAGTATGCTCAAACAATGTAGGCTCCACCTATGCAACAGAGATGTGTTCTAGTGCAAGGTCTAGTGGGACCAATACGTTGAAGACAATGCTACTTTGGAAGACTACCAGAACATTAAACACATATTTCTACATCTCTTAAGAGATTATGAGAATGTTCTTTAAAAACTGTACATTTTGTTTGTGTTTGAAACTACTCATCATTGGGGATGATGATACTCAAGGGGGAGATATTACATCCCACCCTAGTTTTTACAAAGACTACTTTTACTTTTAGTAAAATTTGTAATAAAATATTATAAACTCTGAAAAACAATGATGCTATGATGAAAATTATGCAATGTTTTGTTCTGGTTTCTTGTTAAACACTGAATACTTTGTTTCCATGAAACAAAAATAATGCTTATGCAAGACATTTTTTCTTGAATAAGAAAATGATAGAATGAATGTAATAAGATGATGTAACTATATTGTTTATCGAGATAATACCCTTGTTTCCTAAGTGATGATGCAGGTTGAACCAAGCACCTCTAGTTTGAATGAGGGGGAGTATCACCTGGGAGAGAGGTGAAGTTGGGAAGAATTTTGTTTGTCATATGAGCTCAAGTCAATTTGTATGACTTAGTTAACCAATTAGGTCTAGGCCCCGTTTTCCTGTAAGTCTTGAGGTAGTAAGTCATTGTGTTGGTTGTTTTTGTTCGTCATTTTGCAGTGGAACGTGGTTAAGGGTTCATAATCCTCCTTATTCCTTATCCTACTTAAATAAATGTTTGAATGTATTTATGTAATGTGTGTGTCTTGGCTGGAAAGCTAGCATATGTATACAGGGGTTCGTGTATGCATACATAGATGCATATGCACGTGGGTGATCCCACAATACTAGTTAGCCGATAGGCTATATATACAATGAACTTTCGGGTGAAACCTATCTCATGCCACAATACCATCCGAAATACCATTTGACAGATGTGGTTTTTAGCCGTAAACCTGTCTGAGGTTGTTTGCTATACACCTGTATGTTGTAAGTTGCGTCCAGATCATTCTTGCAGTAAATATTTGATTTGGTTTGATCTCTTTTCAGATATTTTATTTTCTTTTAATGTGTTACTTTCCAACTACTGGCGCT
This sequence comes from Sequoia sempervirens, assembly GCA_007258455.2. Lineage (NCBI taxonomy): Eukaryota > Viridiplantae > Streptophyta > Pinopsida > Cupressales > Cupressaceae > Sequoia > Sequoia sempervirens. Next base: position 176,668 of record VDFB02050485.1, read on the forward strand.
GCTTGTAATGTCTTCACCACCTACAATGTCCGTTTCAGTTGGTTGATGTGGTTGGCATGATGTTGTGTTCCTCGAGATCTTCAATTGTGGCCTGTGTTTCTCCCTCTAGCGACTCCTCACCCAGTTTCTGCAGATCATCTTCTCCGAACAGTCATAGTAGTAGACCGAATATAGAGATTTCCTCTCTAAACAATCTAGTAATGACCAGGTGAATGTTGTATTGAGAGTTCTTTTGTGCGCTCACAATCGGTCGAGCAACGACAAGCCGAAAGGGGTGGGCGAGTCTGCAGGTCTTTTAGCCTCTGGCTGAGTTCTCCCACTCTAGCCAACCACCTAAGCTTAAAAAAGAAGGTTCAAGCTCAAGCCAAGCACCGCGTTCTCAGCGCCAAGTATATCCTTTCCAATTCAAATGTGGTGCACCGTGATAGTAACAAGAGAGTGAGAAGGAGTGGGGAGCCATGGAAGGAGAACATTCACAACGGATTTCTTTCTTCCACAAAATCGAGACCACTTGTGAACATGAACAAGAGTATGGATGTTGTGAGTAAATTGAAGAGCGTGGGGAGATCGTCGTCATTGAGATGTTGTGAGTAATATGTATTTACATAGACATGACACTACGAGGACTAATGATATCAAGTTTCCACAATCCATAATGTTCTTTGCAATGGTTTCTGGTTTTGATTGTGTGATAATTTTTGCATAACGTTTCGGATCACACTTCGTGATCCATCATCAGGATGAGAGTAGAGCTAAAGGAGAGAATGAAAAGATGCAGACCAAGAGCTATTTAAAAAGAACAAGGCAGGGAAAGGAGAGAGAGGGGGCACAAAGACCAAGGACCAATAAAGAAATAAATATAGATATTCTCATAAAAATATATATCAAAAAGACAAAGAAATATATATATATATATATAATAGGAAAGAAAGAAATAATTAAATAAAGAAATTCTCTTAAAAATATATAAAAGACAAGGAACCAATAAAGAAATATATATATATATATCTTAACTTTATATAAATGTAAAAATATTTATATAGAAATAAATAAATAAAAAATATATAAAAAATAGGAAACAAAGAAATAAATAAATATAAAGATAATAGGAAACAAACCAATAAATAAAAATAAATACAAATATATATATATAGGGAAACAATTAAATAGATAAATATAGAAGTTCACTTAAAAAAGAAAAAGACTCAATAAGAAAATATACAAATATATATATCTTAACTTTATATAAATGTAAAAATATTTATATAAATATATATTTATATAAATATATATTTATATATATATTTATATATATATTTCTCAAATATATATATATAAATACAATTATATACACGAAGGAAAGAGGGTCAAGATCAAAAAAGGAAGACAAAAGCAAAAAGAACCACATAAGAAGAAAAGACAGGAAGGGAAACAAAGGAGGGGAAAGACGGGATGGAGGCCAACAATTAATAGGAAACAAATAAATAAAAATATATACGGATATTCACTATAATTAATTATGTAAAAGTCATTTTAATAAAAATAAAAATATAAAAAGACAAAGAACCAAAAAAAGAAAAATATAAATATAAAACTTAAATTTATATAAATATATTTATGTATATATTTCTCAAATATATATATAAATATATATTTATGTATATATTTCTCAAATATATATATAAATATATATTTATGTATATATTTCTTAAATATATATATAAATACAAATATATATATATATATATATATATATACACAGGAAAGAGGGCCAAGATAAAAAAAAGTAGACAAAAGCAAAAGGAACCAAAAAAGAAGAAAAGACAGTAAGGGAAACACAGGAGGAGAAAAAAAGGAAAGGGGGCCAACATAAACCAAGGGAGTGGAAAAGAACAAGACAAGGAGACCAAAGCACGGGAAGGGAGGCAAGAGCACCCAACGAACAAGGAAAAGCAGGGGGATCAGGAAGAGGGAGGGAGATGAGGGGTATGAAGGTTGGGTAACAAGGGATGCCAAACCTGACTCAAATTAGATTCTTAGGATCAAATGGGATTGTATCTTTTATCAGATCAGATTGTGCTTAGATTCTATAAATTCTACCAAATTGGATTCCCCAAGCAAGAGTGGACATATGGCTAGATGCAGAGTTTGAGTGGGGGTGAAGGGAAATAGGAAAGAGGAATGGTAATTGAAATACCAACAACAAGCACCTCACGAGCTCACCATCAGTATGCCTTGACGCTCTTTAGCCTATAAGTGCAACCGAGCTCCAAAAAGTTGTAGCCTCCTCTAACCTTTAGCTTTAGAATCCTCTTTTGCTTCATTCCGTGTCTTTTGGATGGTCTTTCTATGCCCTTGTTTATAGAATAGCAGCAAGATTGGAGATGGACCTCGAGCCAACGAGGTCTCTTGACATCGACCTGCTTGTGTGCTTGTTGGGCGTAACGTGATCAGAACCTTTCAAATGTCTATTTTGCTTGTCAGAACCTACTTAAAGGCAAAAAATAGTAAAATACATGAGCAGACCCACCTCTAATTGAGAATTAGAACCAAATTTATTAAAATATACACAGTTTCGATTAAGGTATTGTCAGTTCACTTGGGAAGAATGCAATATTTTCCATCTGACCATTGAAGAACACATGTTGTTAGAAACAAAACTAAATTATGTTAGTGTATAGATTGAATGAGACTTAGAAAACAACCAAGATAGGTTGACAAGTGTTAGGTTAGGGACAAAGAAAATCTTAATGCAAAAGTAAAATGTGGACAAAACAAAACTGAAGAGGATAATCCAGGTGGATGTCCCTACAAGAAATTGATCAATCGTCTATTTAAGAAGTGCCAAACAGAGGAGAAAGAGGATTCATCAGACCATGGCAAGAAAATTGTTTCTTTCTAGCAATATTAACAATAGAGCAAATATGAAGAAAAAGGGTACAGAGCCAATATGAGGTTTTGCCTTTTTGTTAGAGTCAGTTGCCTTAAAAGAAATCGAATAAGGAATACATATTGAGTTGGAATTGTGAGAATGAAGTTGAGTTTGTTTATCACGATCTTTTCCATGGTTTATAAATGTTTTGACGTGAAAAAAATTAATAAGCAAATAGTCTTTTAAGCTAATGAATTTAAACAACATCATGGTTTACTCTAATGTAATAATTAATTTTTCTTCACCAAAGAAATGGTTTGCATTCACAATATATTTTACAAGAGGACTTCACTTTTGAATTCTAATTTGTAGGAAATGAAACAAATCACTAGGGACAATGAGTGGTGAACTTTTACAACATCAAAATGTCATTTAATATTTGTAGTTTGCAATCTTTGTGTTTTTCATTGAATGAGGGTTTAATTGATATAAATTAGATTGAACAAGTCTTTAGGTTGTCTTGTCCTCAATGTGCAAAACATGTCAAAGATGTTCTCTATATATTTTTATATTTTAAGTTTCAGTCCATAAAGCAAAATAAGGAATATGCCTTATTAACATGTTAACTTACATATACTTTTCTATCGGCATAACCCTTGCACCCTCTTCTGGTGCAAGTGCTAGTTTACAATTTTTGGCCAAACTAGACACTGAACTAATTTTTTCTAACTAAATCTTCACTTTCGGACACCTATATCAGCTAAACCATGAAGAATTTGAAAATGATACAAACTAGTGATTTGTGACATTTTGTTTGTAAATTCTAAATATTTTTTTTTTCAAAATTTTTGGAATCAAATTGCACTTCTTTTTCCATCTCCTTCGAAAACTAGTTTTTTTTTCAGTAAACACCATTTTTAAGGAGTGACACTCACCGTATAACACGTAACTTTTTTTCCATGAAGGATAAAATTCTAATTTTTTTGAATTTAGATTTGTAACTACGATATCTAGTGCTTACAATTGGTTTCATAGTGTTTTATTGAATATTTTTTCGTTAATCAAGTTTTGAAGTCAAACCAATTATAATTCAAACATAGACAGATCATATAACACAACCTTTTTTTGTATGTAAATTTAATTTGTTTTGTTGGAAGGACTTTAATTGTGCACATATTTTTAATTTTTTTATAATCTTCTATTTTTCCACATGTGCAGAACAAAGAGCTTGATTTTTAGTGAAAAACCTGCATTCACAAGAAATAAAAAATAAATATAATAATAAAATTTAATTTAATTATAATTATAATTTTTTGGAAGCTTATAATAAGGACTACATACTTACCAAAAAAATAAATTAAATGAATTCATTGGATCCTCCAAAAGGTAAATCAAAATTGGTTTTTTATCAACATTTTGATAGGTGTAAAGGAGACTCTGTTAAATAGGTATGGTTTTTAAAGCTAGTGGGGTTCTATCCAAGGGGGCTTGGTCTAAAGTGGTTTGATCAAACCCTCTTCAATTGGAATCCTTTAAATGGAACTTTTCAAGGCTTAAATCATTAGATTTTCTAAAAATATGTGATTTCAGCAAAAATCAGGATCTCCTAGAAAGTGTAAACCACTATTGTGGCAGCACCCACATGTATAGATGAGGTTATCACACCTACAAACATGCATTTACATTCATGTGTGCATAATCAAACACATGCATGGATGTGAATAAATAAATAAATAAATATGTGCTCGTTCTATTTAGTAATTCCTTGGCATGATATTTTACTCATTGGAAATGACATTAAGTGGTAACATTGAAGTTCTTAGTACCTAAGTTGTGCCTTGTTAAAACAGTATTATTAACCTTTTCTAAGAACCAAATCGGCTTATAAAGTCGTGGGAAGGTTTGTGTAGCTCGTTATTTTAAAGAAAGGAGAGCCCATTTATTACATTTGGCTCAATACATGAGGTAAGGTGTATGTGTTTTAAAAGGAATTTTTTTTGTTTATTAGCATCCTCTTCACAAATCAACATGAGTCGAGTCATAAATTGTGGCCTGCATTATGTTGTGTCTTAGAATCATTTGAAACTTTTAAATTAAGAAAAAATTTATGTCACGAGATGGAAGGAAGCTCATTACTCAAATAATATTACATTCGTTGTTCTTTTCCGATGGCAGATATTAGTAAACCACGATGAAGAATTCTTTAGTGGTGAAATTTGGTGAAACAATTTCTATGTTTAAACTATTATGGAGTGAGGATCCTTGAATGTTGACATCCTTCATTCTCCACCTAAGCAAAAGTTACCACATAACCTACATCTAACTCCTTGTTTGGATAACCCATTGTATGATTACTTCTAAATTGATTCTTTCATTTACGCAGGGGAAACAATCTTTTGATGGATATGGTAAAGTGTGGAAACTAATTTGTAACTACTTCAAAATTGATTTTGGAAATTGTATCACCCTGGAGATATTTATTCTTCTATTATAAAAAGAGATCAGATTAGTCAATAAAGTTTATATGCTGCTACTAGAAGGAAACAAATCTTTTAAATAGAAAAATTGATACATAGATAGGAGCCAAGAAAAAGAATAGAGGCAGTTTTAAGATTATGGGGTCAATCTTCAAAACAAAGGAAGTCATTGAAGCTCAAGAAGAGTAGATTTCTGAATTGGAATAACATAAAGTGCAGTTTTGTTCTGTAAGAATCCTTCTATTAGAGTTATTGTGGAACTCTGACCTTCTATTATTTCCCACAAGCATGTAGCCATTATTTCTGGTCTTTTTCTATTTCTTGAATTGATCAAGAAAGATGACAGCTTAGAAACTATAGCATGCCGAAGCTTGAAACTTTTTTGTGAAAGTTGAAGTTTATGCTATCGAATGAATTTAGTTGATTAATTGGTTTTTTATGAAATTGAAAAGAAGAAAACTTGAGTTGTTGCTCAATCTATATTTTATATTGTTTCTTCTTTTCTTTAGAAGAAAGAACTTGTTTTTGAGAAAGAGCCTTGATCTCAAACTTAAAAGTGCTTAGGAAGTTGCACGAGTTTAACTAAGGAAAGGTTGGAAGACGTTCTTGTATTAAAATTTGTATAAGAAAGCTATTACTTTAAACTGTGATAAGAATCAAGTATAGAGTACAGTTTTGGCAATGTGGCAAGATTGTCACATTAATGAAGTGAATCCTTGTGTTTATGCTAGGGTTGAGAAAAGTCTCACTTGATGAAATAGTTATTGAAACTAGAGTACAACCCTCTACAAATTTCTTTCCAAGAATTTGTCCTTTTAAAGGATTCCTTGCGAATGAATTGTTTAGTTTAGAATGTAACTATTAAGTCAATTTTTAGAGAGGGGAGTTAACTTAAGAAAATGGTTGAAGCCAAGATTCGAGGCTCGTGCCTCATATTTTGGGTATACAAGAAAATGTATCTTTAAAGGGGAAAGTTTTCCCTAGTTTGAAAATGTATTTTTAAAGGGGCAAGTATGCCCTAGTTTGAAAATGTAACCTTAAAGGGGAAAGTATGCCCTAGTTTGGAAATGTATCCTTGTCTTAATTTAGAAGGGTTTTGAGGGAGTCCAAACCTAGTGAACTGTTCTTTTGTGTTTACGTGTTGGTCAGAGCAAGTAGCTCCACTATGCCCTAGGTTAGTAGCGTTTTCCAAGTCGAGTAGGGTGGGTGAACCATGACTACGCTCTAGAAGCATTTGTATAGTTGTACAAAAACTATGGCCATGGGATGGTAAGTGTAAGAGCAACTGCTTACACTTGTTAGTTCACCATGACCTAGTTGCTTAGCTAGCCAAAGTTGTCATGCTTGGTTGGAGGGTATCCATAGTAGTACAATAGTGTTAGTTAAGTAGGGCACAACACTAGGGCTCAGATGGAAAACTATGAGGGTTCCCAACAAACCTTTCATTCAAGGGTAGGGCCACTTCCAATTAGGAAGGTGAGCGAGGGACTGCTTAAGTCCAAGGTTGGAGGTAAAGAACCCGAATGATGCTCTCCCTCTTGCAGGTGGCATGTTGAGTCTTGGAAGACAGTAAGAATTAGATGAAGTTCTTTGACCCTATTCTCTCACAGTTCTTTATTTAGCTTAATTAATTAAATGTTAAAAATATTTGTATCTTTTTTTTTATTTTGATGTTAATAGTTAAAAAGTATAGATGCAACAAGTTCTTTATATGATTATACAAATGAAATGCAATAGCATGATGGTTTATGTTTACACGTTTTTCAAAAATAAATTGCATTCACTTCTTGTGTTTATGTTTTAACCTTTTGGTGAAAAATCTTGTTTAAACTTTGTCAGAAGGAGATTGATTGTTACACTCGATGTCTTTTTTTGGACATCAGGCATCGGGTATCTATCTTACTCTTTATCACATTTTGCAGTAAGACAAGTCTTCCTCATAACTCCTGAATCCTGAAATTTCTCTTTCCTATGCACTTTTCCAGCCTTCTACTAGACTTCAAGCCTTTTGGTAGTCATCCCTCCCTTCTTCCAACAATCTTTTGTAGGCTTGATGCCCGACATCTAAAAAAAGGTGCTCTTTCGGGGTTCTAGACCTATTAATTCTCAACGTTATGGTTCTTTCAAGCTGAAAACTTTGATAATGTTGTTGATTGATGTGATTTCAATTGTAAAATCCATTAATGTTGCAACTACTTTCTCAAAGTTACCAAATTTGATCTTTATGGCTACAATGGTGATCTTAAATGCATCTTTCAACTGTTGCAAGTGGGATAAATGACACCATACTTCTTTCATTTCCTACATGTGTCATTTGATGTGTATTTCATGGAAGTTCCATTTTCTCAAGCTGTTAAAAGTAAAGGTGTGAAGCATGGGTTTTCTCTACATGTGTTTGAGATCAAATTTTTGTGATCTGATTAGATTTCTCCCTTTTTGTTAAGCCTAAATGAATTAGGTTTTGATGCTCAATCATCCAAGTTATGGCTAAACTATAAAGGAAAGTACATTGTATTTGTTTCAAAGGGTTTTGAGATTTTGGGAAAAGGCTATGTACTATAACTATTTAATACCAAGGGGAAAGTCCTTATGTTGTAAGTCCTCATATTGTAAAACTTGATTACAGAGATACAAATATATGTTGCAGCTATGATTTTGTCTCTAGTTTTATGTAATACCTTTTCAATTGGAATAACAGCGTTATATTGATGTTCTTCAAACACATTTGTTGATTGGGTTATCTATCTATTTGTTTTCCATTCAACGAGGTGTAAATCCTTGCATTTAGGTAGTGAGGGTATTTTATTTTTCAAATGAATTCTTAAGTAGAATTTCATAATAGAATTAAGTAGACCTTTCTTTCATAAGGTGATAGATATTAATAGGTCATCAATATTATGTTATAGTATTAGAATATTAAGTGTATGACATATGGCTCTGTTGCCCAAGGAAAACACTGGTCTTGCATTATTTCTCTTCTCCATCCTCAGAAACAAATCTAAATTCAAGAATTTTTTTTGTGCTTTAAGTTTTTTGTTTATTTTATGTTTTAACTTCATGCATGGATTGAAATGAGAACAAGGGGTGTACCATTCATGAATGTGGCCACACAAATCCTTGATATCTAGTGTGAATTTTATTTGTTGGACATTGTGTTCTATCACTAGTTGAATATCTACATCTAGTGTCGTTAAGGGTGACCCATGTAGGTTTTTCATAGCTTGAAGTGCAAGAAAGAAAAGTCTGAGATAAATCTCTCATTATTTTGCCACTAATATTGAAATCCTTGATCATAAAAGCTAGCTATCCTTTAGAGGTTTTTTCAAGGTTCATCTGGTAAAAAGAACCAACAAGATGTTTGATCCTTCACCAATGTGGACCAATTCCTACTCCATTGGGAAATAAAGTCATGAATAACAAAGAGGAAGGGGATAAACAAAATTCTACAAAATGTTCTAGTAGAAATTAGTGAATAGGTGTTAAAGAAACTAAATTTTAGATAATACACACAAGAAATAGAGAGGACCTATAAACACGAGGCATTGGAAAAGATAGTAGTAGTACATAATCTTTCTCCTAAGAATATAAAATTCATTCAAATGCATCAAGAAAAAATATTAAGGTCAAAGAGCAAAATAAACCTCTTCACCAAGCCTATTCAATGCAAAGAATATGTAAATAAATCATTGTCAACTATATTATCTAAGAAATTAAAGCCTTAGATAATAAACACAAGAAATAGAGAGGGCTTATAAATAAGTGGCATTGGAGAAGCTAGTAGTAGTAAATAATATTTCTCTTAAGGAGACAAAATTCACTCAAGTGCATAAAGAGAAAATATTAAGATAAAAAAGTAAAATGAACCTACTCAAGAATAAGCAAATAAATCCTTGTCAACTATATCATATAAGAAATTAAAGCCTCAATTGAAAGAATTAAAGTACATTTAAAGAAGAAAAATAGAGGCAAATAGTCAAGTAGCTTAAGGAAAAATTGAGCAAGAGAGGAGATAACAAAATCAAATGCTTCCTGCAATTGTGAGCAGGGCAGGACTTGCAGACGCAGTTTTTAAGCCCTCACAACGATGCCAGGTCTCAAGTGGGCGTTGGCCCTCTCGTCTGGGATGATGCCGCACAACTTTCTAATCAACGCATGGCGGACTGTGCTTTGAAGCATTCTGGCGGTCGGTATGGAGAAAACCTTTCTTTGGGAAAAGGCGCCGAGTTCTCGCCCGCAGATGCCGTGAGTTCGTGGGTTAACGAAAAGCAATATTACGATTATGATTCCAATTCATGTGCTCAAGGGCAACTGTATGGACATTATACTCAAGTGGTGTGGAGAAACTTGCAGAAGCTTCGTTAAATGTAATGACGGCGCCATTTTCATGAACTGCAATTACGATCCACCTGGGAATTACGTTGGGCAGAGGCCGTACGAACCCTCTTCCCGTTCCGTGTCTGTTGTCTTGTATTTAACTATTAATATTTAATTTGATCATTTGCGTACAATTTCCAAAATAGTTAGTTAATAACTAATCAAATCTAAATTTAGTGTATAGAGTTCACATAGGGTTGCAATGTTTTTTTTTTTTTTAAGAAAATGCAAGATTAATCAGTAGTAAGTGTCACATAGTGGAGACTGAAGACTAGATTTGTTGGCTAGATAAGTTACGGCATAGTAATTTAAGGACATAGTTGATAATAATTTGAGATGAACATTTTGTTGGAAGATTATAATTGTTTGGTTTGAGGTTTGTTTCAAGTTTGATTTTACAGAGTATAATTGTCAATAATTTGTGTTAGATCCAATTTCATGATATCATAATATTGCTATCAAACACTATTGCAATTAGTTGTGAGAACTTGTTTTTGTAGTATTGTAATAATAGCATTTGTTGGCAAGTTGATAGATGAGCCATGACATACCAATTTAGGACACAAACCATAATTTGAGATAGGTTTTTGCAAATCAATAAAAATAATTTTATTTGACTAATAAATATCATAAATATTTTATACAATATTTAAAACATTATATTAATTTTAAAATTATAAGAATCTAAAAACTATAAAATTATTAATAATTTGTTGGTTCTATAAAACTAAAAATATATAATTATCTATACTATAGAATTTTGAAAATCTGATTATAAATTAATATATATTGTATATTTTAAAAATATAAAAAATAAGATTAAAACTAAAAACAAAGTCAATTAAGAAAATAAAATTTAAGAAGATAAAAGATAACTATTCAAGTAAAAATAAAATAAACAAGACCCCTCTAAATAAATGAACATAATGAACATATATTCATACCTCTCTCTCTTGATCTCACTTATCAACTTTAATGATTGTAAAAGGTTCCTCATTGAAGACCTAGTGACTTTCTCTATACCCAACCATGTCAATTTGTCTTTGTTATCATGGCTCCACAGACCAATTAGCTTTCTCAAACAGGTCATATTTTCCTAGTAATGAATTTAAAACACCATACACATTCTTCAAGCCCTTTTCACTATCTCTTCTTGGAAATGTTTCCTATTCTTTAGGGAAAAACTTACAGTGTAACACTATAAAGATATCTCCCAAAGAAGAGTTCATTTGACTAAAATAGTAACTTATTCCTATACACCAATAAAAATTTTACCCAAACTTAATAAAATACTCTGTCAAGACTCAAATTATAAGTCAGAAACACATACACATATAATTCCAAAGTCCTACTACATGTGTAGGGGGCATAATTGTGCATGCGTGCACTAGGATGTGGTGTGCATGAGTTTACATGCCTCAACTAAATTTTTGCAAAATTTTCAAACGAACATTATCAATAACAACGAATACATGGAAAACTACATGTTATCACAATTCCAACAACCTACCTTAAAACATAAATACTGTAACAGGCAGCTAGCACACTTCAAAATAATAGAGCATTTTTATCGTAAATCTAATAAACTTCCCTAAGTCAATTATCAATTTCCCAGATTAGGACAAACATGCCAAAAGAGAGAGGAATACTCCATACCAATCATCTTTCTCACTTACTTGGCAATGATTCAGGAACTCTGCCAAATTTTTGAAGCAGTTCTATTGCGACCCTTAAACATTAGGAAATTCGAAGAAACAATATTCAGTAGTAATGGCTAGACTTGGTTGAAAGCATGTACAATAAATCAATATGTTGCCAAAAGATACAAATGTCAAATTCTGAAGTTACTAAATCAGAAATAAGTTGCTTTCAATTAAATTGAATTAGCAGAAAGAAATACAGAAGAAAGACAGTTCTAAAAATGTGAATCTAAGTTAGGTGTATGTTTGCACAATTATTTTACTTTATAATTCACTCTTAACTGTAGCTTTCTTTTATTTTTTATTTGAGTTCATCACAAATGTCCTACTAATTTGACCATACAAAATTTCAATTTAATATGTTTGTACTTTTAGTGATTATTTTTAGTGTTACCATTTCCACAGTAGAAGATGAAATAGAAATTTAAAATTTTAGTATCTATAACAATATTTTGAAGCACAAAAAGCTAGAACTAGCTTTCACAACCAACAAAACTTATCTATTACCAATCTTTTGTTAGTGGAGATTCTTCCTGCACTCTCTTTTGTAATGTTATTTGACCACTGACGACTATAGAAGTTTAAAATGAAGGAGCACAACATAGTTAAAATACAAAATGTTATATCTAAGGTCTACATCCATTGTACTTATCTGCCATCACTTCCATCTTGAAACCAATCCTTCATACCAGAGATGGCCCATAAATAAACCTTTCTCTCCACTTAGATGGCTTTCTCAAATACTAAGAGAACCCACTACTTTTAATGATCAGACGATGTCCAAGAGTGTGATGTCTTTACTGGTTATTAGGAGTGAACTACTTGCTACATGAGAACAATTGAGACAGCTCCAAAACTAGGAGTCTTAAAAGTTATCTTCTCAATTAAAAAATGATGGGACAACAGATTTAAATTTAAAAGTATCCTCTCCCAGTTACATTTTAAGCAATGCTTGCTACACCTTTAAGAACATCTGCATTAATAGAGAACATGCAAAAATAAGTAGAGAACTCTCTTGGACAAAAGTAAATATGAATTTTAACATATGGGACCTATAATGCTCAAAGTAAACAATCTACATGGTAGCATAAGTGCCAAACAGTTCCAGCATCCTATGAAACTTCATGGATAAAGTGAAAGTTCTCACCTCAGATTAAATGACTCCTCATCTACTATTCAAGCAAAAATGCTTGTAAAGATCCAACAATAGGATGATAGAAATGCACATATTGTCTGATTTAAAAGCCAAATACTCATAGAGCAATGAAATTGAAGTTTGGTACATATAAAGAAATTATTAGCTAAAAATATATAAAATAGAAATTACACGTATAGCTTGAACAACCATTTTATAATCCATCATGAACATCCCTGGAGGAAAGAAAAAAAAATTACATGCATATGCATCACTGTGATATGGGGGGATTCACTACTCAAGAGTTCTCTTCACTCAGAGATCCTCATGGGGCGAACTGCCCTATATCACCTCAATGGAATAGTGAAGAGGTTCTAGAATCTGAAAGAGAAGGTCAGAGGGGGTCTCTGGACAAATTGACAAGCTCTTGGCCAAAGGACGTCAGTGCATAAATCGGATGACAGCGCGATGCCCTAGAGTCTCGTAAGTTCATCGGTGTCTCGTACGGATTAGAGGATGAGTATATCACAAAAAATCCTAAAGTGGCTCTTTCTACTTCAAATGCTAAGACCACAGAGTGCAATAAAATAACATAAAATGAGAAGATTGAGATAAAGGAATAGAAATGATAAAAGTAAGGAGATGAAAAGGAAAGGAATACTTACAACCGTACGAGCGATGAAGCCTCCACCGAACAAAATTCTTCAAAACCCGCAAGCACAATATCTAGAGAGAATGTTGGGGCTATATAGGGGGTTGCCTCAGTCAAACCTCCGTTTTGGTGTTCCCACCTCCATGGACAACCAAGAAGATAAAGAGTGTGATGAACAAAGCGTGTGGTGAAAGAAAAACCCGCTCAGGAGTAGAACCCGCACCACGAATAAGCATGTGATAAAAACAAACCCTACTCGAGGAGGAGAACCTGTATCACGAATAAGCGTGTGATAAAAGAAAACCCCGCTCGAGGATGAGAACCCGTATCATGAAGTAAATGTGCAAATAGTAGGGGATATGGAATCCCAAGATGCTCACAAGCATGGAAATAGAATTGCAAGAGTCAAGAAGGCTATCAAGAATGTTGTAATGGAAGCTTGTGAGAGCTTGAAGCTGCTACAACAAGCTGTATGTGCAAGTGAGTGATGGAGTCAAGCTAAAAACTAGCAGAGTGGAGTTAGCTATTGAAGAAGCCTCTCAAATGAAGTGAAAGGAGGACTTTTAAGGAGGGAAGGGAAGCTTCCCGGGCCGTTTCAGAGAATCTCGAGCCGTTTCCACTGACAAACTAAGATGACAAGTGGAAAACATGCTCGAAAATGGTCGTCTGCGCATTGAAACGTTGCAGGATGCCAACGTGGCACGCGGACGTCTACGCGACGCGCTAGTGTCTAGACACGTCACATTACAAAACAATGTGAACTACGAAGGCACGAAGTCTGATGCAAAATTAACATGCAAAGGTGGCTATTAAAAAGGGGTGTTGGAGCATCTTGAGAGGGAAAGAGGCTGATGCAAGGGCTAAAATGAGCCTACTCAAGATGCTAAAGGAGTGGACACTAAAGTGGAAGCAAGAATGTAGGTGAAACTACAAAGGTGCAATTTTACTCTTATACATTTTTCCCCCACTTTAGTGGGCATATGAATTCAAATTAATATGCATGCTAAAGGAAATCTACTAAACATAAATAACATCATATGCCAAAAGGATACTATAGAGGAAGCAGCTAATTCTTTGAACCGCGGAAGCATGTTCCTAGGCTAACGATCTGCAAAACCAATACATTAGTCAAGAGAAACCTGCACCAGATAGCAATGTTAGAAAATAAGCTAAAGGATTCGAGTCAGTAAAGTAAAGAGACCTCAATGTAAAAGGTTGTCTCAGTACTATGTGTCATCCTCAAATAATACATAGAAGACTTCAAAGATGAAGAGGGAAGGAGCATATACTCAGGATGAAGTAGTTGCATATCTTTGATCCGGTATATGCAAGAGATAAGAGAAATGAACAAAGCATGTGGTGAAAGAAAAACCTGCTCAGGAGTAGAACCCACACCACAAAAGAGGTGATAAAAGAAACCCTCGCTCGAGGAGGAGAACCCATATCACCGGAAAGTGCCTTACAAGCCTGCATACCTGTAAGGAAGGAATCCTTCAAGAATTCTCACATGAAGGAAACCCCAAGAAGCGGACTCTGCAGAGTTGAAAAGCGATGACATGTCTATCCGTAGGTAGAACATGTCTAAAGAGTCGATACGTTTACCCGCAGATAGAACACATCTAAAAGTATTGACAGGTTTACCTGTAGCTAAAACATGTCTAAAAGCATCGATACGTCTACCCACAGATGGGATGCATCTAAAATCATCGACATGTCTACCCGTAGATAGAACATGTCTAAAGGGGCCGGTCACGCAGACCGAAAAACTTTCAAAGGGCTCCCTTGGGAACTCAGCATAAGAAGAGGGGTCCACTCAAGGGACGCGTTGTTTGAAAGGTAAGATCTAGTCAAGCTTCCCCCAAGCTAGATGTAAGGAATTCATTCAAAATAGAGGCTTTCAAAGAGGTCCCTCGGGAACCCTTCGAAAGGAAGAGGGGTCCACTCAAGGGACACTTCAATTGAAAGACATAATGAAGAGAGGGGTCCTTTAGAAGGACACACATCTCCAAAATAAGTTACCACTGCCCCCAACATAAAGGGGAGGAGAACCATGTGGAAATACCTTGGATAGGATAGAGGTGAACCTCAATGTCACTTGTCAAGCAAAGTAGAGACAGGTACATCAATCAAATGGGAGTTTGATGGCACCTGAATCACGAAGTTGTTGTATTTCATCCTTCAAGGCTTTACATTCACTAGTGGAATGACCAACCACTCGATGGTATGCACAAAAGAGTGTTTATCATGTTCATGAGACTTCTTGTGTGTAGGAGAAGGAAGAGTGATTAAGCGGGATTTTAGAATCCGCAACAAAGTACACTCTTGCTTAGATAAAGGATGAGGAACGTGAAGCAAACCTTTCTCTTGTGGGGAAAGGTTTGAATCCTCACAAGAAGTAGGAGGTCTGAAGGTGGAAGAAAAGGGAGGATAAAACAATCCATGAGAACAAGATTGATTGGAATTCATGTCTCCATCCAATTGTGGTGTTCTTTTAAATTTTTCATCTGAATAGCCAAGCCCTAGATTATGCTTACGAGGTACAATTTCTATAGGGACCTAAATGCCTTGTTCATTGTGCCCACAACCTTTATGCTCATAGCCACATTTAGAGACGAGCCTAAAGCCAAGGCCATAACATGTTTGCAAGTCTTGAAAAGAAGGTGGATCCTTCTAAAGAGCATTGTCCCAGCAATGGGGATCACATTCCTTTATAGGATCACTATCATTCTTATTAATAGGACTGCCAACACTATCCTCCTTAGTTGAAGCATAATCCTCTTCCTTAGAAGGAGGATCAATACTAGGGATATTACAATGATTCCTCACCCTACTCCCTAATATAAAAGAATAATAATCTTTGGTAGCTCGGGTGTAGGTGATATTGTTGGAAGGTGTAAGTGGATTGGGTCAACTTTATATTCTCCAACGATGGATTCTGTAAAGTCTAAAGGACCCTGATCACCACCAAGACATGCATCCCTTTAAGAAGAGGTAGAAGGAGTACACTTAGGACTCCTTGCTTTAGAAGGGTCTTCTTTAGGGATGTCTACCTCAAGAGTATCTTTTGTAGTAGGTACTACTGGGGTAAACATCGACACACTAGAAGATACTGAGGGAATAAGAGTAGGAACAGCTAGAGCTCGACCAATAGCTTCTATCTCACATAGGTACATAGCTTCAGGGTCAGCCTTAATCGTGACTACTCGATCGTTACAAATAAACTTAATAGATTTATGCAAGGTAGATGGGACTGCACCCATAGCGTGAATCCATGGTCTACCAAGAAGAAGGTTACACGAAAAAGTTTCTGCCATGACATATACAAGGGTAGGAATAGTAACGGGTCCCAAAATCAAAGGCAAGACTACCATGCCTAGGGATTGTCGACCAACATTATCGAACCCACGAAGGACAAGGGAAGAAGTATTAAGAGAGGAAGGGTCAATATTAATCTTAGGCTGTAGATCAATACTACATACATTGAGTGTTGAACCAGCATCAATGAGAGTGCGTCTAATGCCAATCTTATTAATATTGACTATAATCATTAGAGGATCCGCTTGCTTCTATACTTTTGGAGGCGGGAGCTCCTGCCGACATAACGTAATATTCGGTAAACCCGCGCGAATATATGCCATCAATGCATCAACATCTACCGGCCTAGCAGAAGAAGGAAAGAGGATCTTTTGCAAGGCTTCTTGAAACATACCTTGATAAACCAGAGCAGCCCGAAGCAAATCCTAGAGTGAGATCTTATCCGAAGTAACACGAGGTTTCCTAACAAGATCATAATCACTAGGTGCTTTAGCTGTAGGTTCAAGAGCTTGAGGAAGTCTTGGTTGTTTATTCACATTATTTTCGTAAGTATAGGCTACTGCTCTATAAGAGGGAACCTTAGGAAGATCAGGAGATCTGCTATTTAATGGAACACCATTGATAGCACAAACCCTTTTAGGATCGGGACTAGCTAGAGTCATATGAATGATTGGTCTCTTAGGCCCTGGAGGGGCAGCAAAGACATCTGCCACATTCATAGACTCATTACAACTAGCAAAACCATTACTTGAATACATATTCTCAACATCAATCCAAACAAGATCAAATGTTTGAATAGTTACTTAAAGAGACATTCTCAACATCGATCCAAGGAGAATCAGATGTGGAAGGGGGTTCATCATTCACTAATGCATCATTTTTAGAAGAGGGTGCATTAGAACAAAGATGAGATTCAACATTCACCAATGCAACGTCTCTAAAAGAGAGTGCACCAGAATGGAGATAGGACTCATCATTCACAAATGCAATGTCTCTAGAAGAGGGTGAATTGGAATGAAGAAAAGGTAGAGTAACATTAAGAAAAGTATCAATGATTTCATCTTCTTGCAACAAGATACCCTCTGAAGTAGGAGGAATCTCATGAGAAGGATCAAAGATACCAAGTGACATGGGTAAAGCCAAGTCACTATCATATGCACTATATGGAATATCATTTATATTTTGAACAAAATTAGATACATAATTGATAAAAGAAGATATTGAATCCATTGTAATTTTTTCAAAGAACAGTGTTCTTCACGTTGGGTTCACCAAAATGTGATATGGGGGGATTCACTACACACGAGTTCTCTTCAATCAGAGATCCTCACGAGGCGAACTGCCCTATATCACCTCAATGGAACAATGCAGAGGTTCTAGAATCCAAAAGAGAACCTGTCACAAGGGGGTCTCTGGACAAATTGATAGGCTCTCGGCCAGAGGATGTCAGCGCATAAATTGGATGACAACATGATGCGTTAGAGTCTCAGAAGTGTGTTGGCATCTCGTACAGATCAGAGGATGAGTTTATCACAAAAATGCCTAAAGTGACTCTTTCTACTTCGAATGCTAAGACCACAGAGTGCAATAAAATAACAGAAAATGAGAAGACTGAGATAAAGGAATAGAAATGATAAAAGTAAGGAGATGAAAAGGAAAGGAATACTTACAACTGTACGAGCGATGAAGCCTCCACCAAACAAAAGTATTCAAAACCTACAAGCACAATATCTAGAGAGAATGTTGGGGTTGTATAGGGGTTTGCCTCAGTCAAACCCCCGTTTTGGTGTTCACACCTCCACGGAAAGCCAAGAAGATAAAGAGTGTGATGAACAAAGCGTGTGGTGAAAACAAAACCCGCTCAGGAGTAGAACTTGCGCCATGAATGAGCGTGTGATAAAAGCAAACCCTGATCAAGGAGGAGAACCCGTATCACAAATAAGCGCATGATAAAAGAAAACCCCGCTTGAGGAGGAGAACCCGTATCATGAAGTAAAAGTGCAAATAGTAGGGGTTATGGAATCCCAAGATGCTCACAAGCATGGAAATGGAATTGCAAGAGCCAAGAAGGCTACCAAGAATGTTGTAATGGAAGCTTGTGAGAGCTTGAAGCTGCTACAACAAGTTGTATGTGCAAGTGAGTGATGGATTCAAGCTAAAAATTGGCAGAGTGGAGTTAGATGTTGAAGAAGCTTCTCAAATGAAGTGAAAGAACTTTTAAGGAGGGAAGGGAAGCTTCCTGGGCCATTTCAGAGAATCCTGAGTCATTTCCACTGACAAACTAAGATGACAAGTGGAAAACATGCTTGAAAATAGTCCTCTGAGTATTGAAATGTTGCAGGACGCCAGCACAGTGCAAGGATTTTTGTGCGACATGCTAGTGTATGGACACGTCATGCTACAAATAATGCGAACTAGGAAGGCACAAAGTCTACTGCAAAATTAACATGCAAAGGTGGTTGTTAAAAAGGGGTGTTGGAGCATCTTGAGAGGGAAATAGGTTGATGCAAGGGCTAAAATGAGCCTACTCAAGATGCTCAAGGAGTGGACACTAAAGTGGAAGTAAGAATGTAGGTGAAACTGGGTATGTGCAGGATCATGATGGGACAAAAAGTGGCAGTATGATGGGTATGTGGCTAAGGAATATATTTTTACCCAAAATTGATGAAATGAAAAGGTTTTTAAAGGACATTCTCAGCTTTCCACCAATATAAATTATACTTTACTTTTAATTTAATAAGTAATTATTATTCATTTTCTATTCAAATTACAACTAAAGTCTTGATTGATAGGCTAATTGAAAAACATCTATAGCTTTCAAACGATATCACATTTTTTGAATCCAAAACATGCATCGCATTCTATGCTTCACATACTCTAGGATTAAAAAAGGAAAAATTGAATTTCATGAAGTTTTGACCAAGTTAAGGTGGTCAGACATATGAGTTTTTATATTTTTAATAATAAATTCATGATTAATTATTTACTTGGAAAAAAATTATAAAAAAATATGCATCACATTGAGACATGAGTCCTCTACTTATATGTAAAATCTTATAAAAAAATATTATCATTTTATTGTGGTTAGGGTGGTCAGATAAACACCTACTTCTTATTTTTTCCCTAAAATTTAAGTACTACTACATTGAAATTTCAAATTTTCACCAAATAGATTTTTTTTTTAAAACAAACCTAGTAGTTTAGAAACTACATTCAATTTGCTATAGATTCTATTCTTACATAATTTTGAAATAATATAGATAACTTATTCAAATTTTTATGTCAAGTTTTCTAACTCTGATTTTTCTAAATTTTTTGCCACTTAAGGGCCTATTTTTTCCATGATGATCCTCCACATACCCAACTGCAAAGGTGCAATTTTACTCTTATATAGTCACAAACTACATAAATGCATTTAAATACAATTAGGATAAAATGATAGTATAAAAGTCCCATAGAAGAACCAACATGGACCAAATTTGTGTGACCAGACCTAGAAATTCATTGTAGAAGTAACAAGGCAACAATGGCAATGTTTTTATAGATTCAATAATCTGTTTCCTAAAGAAACCAGTGACTAGACTTAACACTGGCTTTCCTGATGCTATTAGAGACACGACATCCATTGATGTTTCTTTTGATTCTGGGGGTCCTCACCCAAAGGTGAACTTCTCAATAGTTTCTCAATTGAATTTACTAGACATTGTTGTAAG
The DNA here is from genome assembly GCA_007258455.2 of Sequoia sempervirens. NCBI lineage: Eukaryota > Viridiplantae > Streptophyta > Pinopsida > Cupressales > Cupressaceae > Sequoia > Sequoia sempervirens. The sequence continues at coordinate 196,906 of VDFB02050485.1, forward strand.
TGCATCTTTTCTACATGATTGTGACGACAATGTTTTGGCTTATGCCGAGGATACCTGCTTGGGTAGGAACCATTTCTTACAATTTCCCTACTGTTTATGTTTTTGGAAAGTTTCTTCCACAAGTGGAGGTAGGTACCATGACAATTGGGACTGTTTTGATGGTAAACATATTAATCTAATGATGACAAAAGAAAATATCTCTTTTTAATCATCATCATTTAGGTTTTAACAATAAAAATTTGAATCACAATGGTAGAATTAGAAATTACTCGCACCGTGCAATTGTGTCAAACCAAAATTTTATTGCCATCTGGATGTGACATTCATTACAAAAGTCTTGGAATCAAAAGCATAACCAAAGGTTATGACACTTGTAGAAGAAAATATACATTACCATTATTTTAGACATTGACCTATAGATTCCACTTTTCCATAGATATAAGGGAAATACAAAATCTAAAACTTATGTACAAAATTTTTGTTAAAAAATGTCAAGTTTGAGGAAAAAACAAAAACTCACGATCCCATCCATTCAAAAGATATTATAAATGAAAATCCACATAATGAACCGAGTCAAAATATTTATCAACCCAACTAATTACATACTCATGAGAAGATGCACACATGGAGTAATATATAAATTCCCACATAAATGCAATAAAATTCCTAATAGAAAATGTGCTATTATATCACACAATTATCAAATACGGGTCCAGAATTGAGATTGAGTACATTGATCATTCAAAAATATATAGAGATTTCTACAACATGTACACCAACTTGTCTCCATGTTAAATAAGAAGATTGACAGATCAAAAAGGACATTGATTGACCGTACCACTAAGTTCACAACTATAGAAAAGGTACAAGGTGAAGGGTATACACATTCTAAGGTGTCCTCTTTCTAAGAAAATACAAAGGAATCCAAATTGCTCTGTATACAATAGAAATTAAGACAACTACTTGTTGATGGGTGTTTTTGCACTTCTCAACACAGAAAGAACACAAGTGTGATGCCTCTCTTGAAAGGTGAAAATCTGCAACTAAGTTTCAAAAAATCACCCTAAGGTCTCTCGAGTGTCAATTCATGACTTGCAAAAATAGCTTAGTGTTGATGTGATTTGTTGGTAATCACGAGGGACCTTTCTGGTTCACAAAGCATGGAAGTTTCAGGTTTTAAAAGTGAGTTTCAAGGTTCTTGAAATGAATGAACAATGGATGCACACTCAGAACATTAAGCTGAAACTCACTTCAATCACTAGATTTGACATTGTTGTGGTGCTTGGGATCCTAAACTAACATGGATTTAAAAGAAATGACAAAAGAGAAAAGGATTGAGAAGGCTAGTCTAACTCTAAACTAGAATGAACAGTAACAATGGAGGATGCTACAGTAGATAGACTCCCATAAAACTAAATTTTACTTGACCAAGAGAAACCTATAGCTACACAAAACCAGTGCAATCTTCAAGGGGTCTTTGCAGATTTTTAGACTATACATTCACCTATTTAGCATGAATAAACAATTGAACTAAGGTGCAGCAAATAAACAAGCCTAGACTAAATTTACACAATAGTTTGTCATCGACAAATTGCCAAAAGTATGGGCTGGAAGTGCATCAAATACTGTAGTAAACAACCACCATTAAATCCATTCAAGAAGCTAACAAACAAAAATAAACAATGGAGGCTGAATCATGCATGCACAATGAGCAAGCTCAAAGAAAACACCCAACTTCAATGCAATGCTTCCTTCTATTGCTTCAATCTTCCCTTTACAACAATTCACCACCACTTACAAATGAGGAGAAAGTACCTATTTATAGTTTTCCAAAAGGAGAATGAGTAGGCAAGATTCATTTACAGTGAATGACTTAGATTCATTCTAGATTAGGGTTTCACCTATCCCTAACAATATATTACAATATCAAAATAGACTCTTTTGTCTTTTCCTTATTTTGTCTTGTAGTCATTTCATCCTGTAGCTATTTTGTCTTTAGCTGCCTTTTTCTATAGTTGAAAACTATTAAAATCTTCCCTTTTTTATTTGATTAGGTGAATCTTGTTGCAAATTTGTGTCAGTGAGTAGCAAAGATCTCTTTCTCGATTACGATAATCAACTTCTTACACAATGGTGATCATTTGGTGAAAATAAAACAACCTTCCCCATGTTTTCTTGTTTAAAAGAACTTCTCTGGCTATTGCATTGCCCGAATTAGACTCTCAAGCGGATCTTGGAAATTGAACGTTTGAGCCAACTATCTTCTCGACACACCTCCATAGATGGGTCATGTGAATGTATCCCCTCGGTGTAAATCCATAAGTATGCACATCCTCCATTTTGGTAGCTTTAGATCTCCCTTGGAATGTTTCATATGTAGGTCCATTTAGAGCACCAACTCTAGCCTCATAGATCCTCTTTGCATACAATACCTATAAGCAATATTTACAACAAATAATTTGAGTTGCGACCTTAAATCGTGAGATCTGGACAAATAAATTAGCAGCCATGGCACACTTGATTACCCCTTTCAAGTGACCCTACATAAGACACACAAAAGTTAACAATCATTTTAAAGTGAAATCCAAGCCACAACGATCATTAATCAATCCTCCTCCCCTTTTAAAAGATATTTAAACCTCTTAATACAATACCTTCTTGTGTCGTGAAGTTTCGTTTTACAATTCTTACCTTTAGAAGATCATTAGACCTATAAAATATTAACCTCAATCATATAAAAGGTATAAGGAAAGGATCCCTTAGTACACAATCTCTTAAATCCACCTTTAATTTATCGTACCCATCAGCTTTAATAAAAAGGTAAGCCCTTTCCAATTACTAATTCTTGGCCCTAAAGGAGGAAGTTATATCACTTCACATGAAATCAATCTTTTATGCCTCCCTCAATTTTCATTACCTCATGGAACGAAATTTTTGGTATTCTAATGGCTAGTGAGTATAGTTGAAACAACATTAATGTATAAATTTTGGGCTCCATGCAAGAAAGGGATGCTTAATGTCATAAGAGAAATCCTTTTATTTAAAGAATACCACTAGGCCAATTTCTAACAAAAAACAAGCTGTCGCACCAAGACATGGGGGCGCTGAGTGAGAATGCAACTCAGGGAGGAGAACTAGGAGTGTCAGCTAAGTTGACACCGTAGAGAACGACATTGATGGAACGGAAGTCCACAAGTACATCCCCATCAGCATAAGGAAACATGAAACCCGTAGATGAAAAGATCACACATCAGGGGGTTTCCTACGTAAAAGCTCAATTTCGTAAGGGATGACATCCGATTGTAGCAACAACATTCTCAACTCACCCATTCCCTATATGCAGTTGTTACCTATTTTCACTAATAGCTTAATCAGGTAGAGCTTTTTTGATTTTCAAGTGAAGAGTAAGGTACATTTTTATTTCTACTATATTACATTCATGTGCATAAACAAAACCAGAAGTTTACATTACTAGATTGCATTTATGCAGATGCATATAATATAGGAAAGATTGCACAATATTTTCAAGAAAAGTAATCTTTATTGATAATGTAAATGATGTAAATGTATAAGAACTCACACAAGTCGTTAGACTAACTCTTTTAGTGCAAATGAAAGAAAACATTATACATCTACAGACATAAAGGAGAATATATGCACATATAGAAAAAGGTGACCCATCATCGCCTGAATGACAAGTCCTGCTCTTGGTCGAGTTTCCTCATATCATCTTCAATCTTCTTCTTTCCTTGCATTCAGTTGATGCTCCCCTGCTACCCCTAGTTGCCTACATCTGAGAGAGTGAGTGTTGTTAGAGCAATGAAAGGTCATCAGTCAATATATGCACATACATCTATAAATGTATAATCTGATCCTCATGTGCATTAAAACAACTAGCATACTACAAATGTCTAGGAAAACAAAGAGCATAATCAAACGCATTCATCATATGTTCAATTTTTATCTAACATGTTTGCTTCTTGTGTAGGTATAGGTGAAATCCTTGTTTCTATTTTGATTCATCTGATTAAAGCATATGGGGTGAAATGTGGCTCCCGCAAGGGTTGAGCCCAACATGTTGTTTTCTGTTTTTTAATAGAGCTCATGGAAAGTAACTTGTTTCCTTATGCCTACTTAAGCAAAGCATACATTGCTCCTGACTGTGATTGATCTTTTAGTCATAGTCAAAAATAACATAATTGTGTTTAAGTAAGCATGAAAGTATGCATGTATATCATTGTGTTAAACTGATTGCAAAGTATAGTATGAGCATGTGTTTCCAATGTATATCATGACATGAGATAGAAAGATTCATCAACTGCTGTCAGAGATTCGTATGAGTTATCAAGGGGGAACAACTATAAATGATAAGTGAAATAAAATACATGTACAAAGTTACTAGGCCAACATGATTTTCTAGAACAACAATACTCTTTAATGAAGCAAACATCATTCTCCTACCTCTTTCATTACACAACCCATGAAATATCTCAAGCATGTATTTGAAGTTGAGATTGGGAAGAGTGTATGTAATAAACTAGAAGATTGCAATCACAATGAAAGGGTAGTGACCTTGGTGCCAACATTTTAGGACAGGAATAAGGAGAAAAGTACAACAACTCAAAATGATATACCATGCCATGATCTTCCATACCAGATTCAAAGTAATGACCATACAGTCATAAGACAATGAGGGAAGCCATGTTATAAAAGACAGAGATATAGGGGTAGAAGTGGGTATGTGCAGGATCATGATGGGCCAAAAAGTGGCAATATGATGGGTATGTGGCTGACGACTTTTTTTTTACCCAAAATTGATGAAACGAAAAGGGTTTTTAAAGGAGATTCTCAACTTTCCACCGATATAAATTATTCTTTAATTTGAATTTAATAAGTAATTATTATTCATTTTCTATTCAAATTATGAGTAAAGTCCTGATTTATAGGCTGATTGAAAAAAATCTATAGCTTTCAAACGGTATCACATTTTTTGAATCCAAAACATGCGTCACATTCTATGTTTTGCATAATATAGGATTAAAAAAAGAAAAATTGAATTTCATGAAGTTTTGACAAAGTTAAGGTGGTCAGACATATGAGTTTTTTATATTTTTTAAAATTTGTAATAAAAAATTCATAATTAATTATTTACTTGGAAAAAAATTACATAAAAATATGCATCACATTGGGACATGAGTCACTACTTATATCTAAAATCTTATAATATTATCATTTTATTGTGGTTAGGGTGGTCGACAAACACCTACTTCTTATTTTTTCCTTGAAATTTAAGTACCACTGCATTGAAATTTCAAATTTTCACCAAATAGATTTTTTTTTTAAACAAACCTAGTAGTTTAGAAACTACATTCAATTTTCTATAGATTTTATTATTACATATTTTTGAAATAATATAGATAACTTATTCAAATTTTTATGTCAAGTTGCCTAACTCTGATTTTTTTAATTTTTTTGCCACTTAAGAGCCTGCTTTTTCCATGATGATATTGCACATACCCAAGTGTGTAAAGGAGGTGATAAAGGGGCTTGAAGGATTATGTATGAATACATGGCCAATCAAGGAAGGAAGTGAAACCAATGACTTGAGGAGGCTAAGGAAAATTGAAAGGATGACTAAGTGTCATAGTGACATCCTATGCACACACATAGTCATGAGGCAAAGTTTCTATTAGGAAATGACAACCATGTCTGGAGGACAACATGAAATCATGATCAATATTGTCATTCCTATGTGGGGGAAACATTGAGAATGTTGTAAATAGTTAAGACTAAGCATGATATGGACAGTAACATTGCCTATGAATGCAGAGGATAGTGTTTTCATCTCAAAGGGACAATATCTCTGTGTTCATCTCAGACTGATGGAAGAATTCAAGATTTAATGAAAAAGTAAGTTGAGTCAAGTGTAAGACAAACATCATAAAGAGTTAAGAACTTGAGATAGTCAATAACTTAAAGAGCATGAATTCCATTAGCTATCAAATCTTTTGTAATCACATAATGAAAAGGTTAGTTTTTTGAGTGAGCAGTGTTTTCCATGTTCACAAGCTGTACAAGGAACAAAGGCAGTTATGAGCATGTTGATAAGAGCAGTCGCTCCAAATGATGAAATAATCATACTAAGTACTCATATGGAAATTGATAAGGATAGATCTTATGTAAGATGAAGACAAGCTCTTTTCCAAAACTCAATCACTCTACACCATAAATTGAAAAAACTATTAAACATAAAAGTGCATTATGTTCTTTCACCACACAGTTCATGGAAGAATATGTTCCTAGAATGCAAAGAACAACACAGTGGAGTCATCGGGCTAGGATTTTAAAATCCTCAAGCATACAAAGATGTAAAACCCTTGATTTTTCTATAGAACCTATGAGCAAAGGAGTGAAACAAAGAAAACCATAATATTGTGAGCATGGAGAAATCTGAGTTACAAAGTAAGAATAAGGCCTCAAATTCCTGCAAGAGAAGTGAAGCCATGGGCCCAATAAAAACAAAGGTGCTCAATTTTTTTTAGAAAATAAACAGGAAATAAATGTAAGCTCGAGCCATGGCCATTCCCAAGACTTAAGAATTGTGCAAAAATGAACAGATGAGGCAACTGTGGGTATTAAAACTCTGAGTAATAAAGATACACAAAAAATTATCTATTTCTTCAAGAACAAAACTTTAATTCTCTACAAAAGTTATACCTGTGCAGTAGCATATGGCAGCCATTTCAAGAGAAAATAAATGAAATATATAAGAGAAGAACACATCTTTTTCATAATACACAAACCAACTTGGGTTTTTGATTCATAAATTACAAATGCAGAAGAGGAAAGATTTTCAATACCCTTATTTTTTTTCTCTAAATTTTTTGTCTAAAATGCTTTTCTAAAGCTCAAAGGGAGATCTCCATGGTGGAAAAATAAAGAAAAATCAACAGAAGGAAACATGGAAGGCCGAACACACAAAGTTAATAGAAGCCAAAGGAAAAGAAACCTCATGGGTTTTGTGCATAACAAAGCCATTTTGAGCATTTTTCTTTCAAGAAAAACTAAAAACCTCATATTTTCTTTTGCAAAGAAGTATTGAGCATAGAAATATAGGAAAATAAACACATTCTCACTATTTTTTTTCTTAATGAGCTCGAATAGTAGTTTATTCATAGAATAATGAAAAAGAAATGCTCAATGTTGTTGAGAAGTGTTCGATGTTTTGCATCAGTATAGCTTGAGGGGAGATTTTTTTTACAAAAAGAAAAGGAGAAATGTAAGGTAAAAGCCACAAACCCTCGGCCTCTATTTTGTGAGAGTCCTCTAGCTACATGCAGGAATAGAGAAACCCTCGAAGGGTTTTTGCAGAGAACAGAGGTCGAGTGTCTGGAAAGGAGGAAAGAGAAAGTTTTGAAACATGTCAAGGGATTTTTGGCTACAGCTAGTATTTGCAAGAATATAAGAAATATGCAAATATATCAAACATTCTATAGAAAATGTCAAAATTTCAGGTAGCAAATGCATGGAGATAGCTAAAAAAGCACAAAATAGAAAGTATATTCATCTTTCTATGAATTGAATTCAAGTTTGAGCCTTTTTTCTTTTTAGAAAATAAAACAAAATGATTGAATATACTCATAAAGTTTACCTCAAGCTTTATTAGTGATGTTTTGCCAAAAATTTGTTGGTGTCATGCCAATGTGAGTTCAAATCCACCATGTATCACCTCCATGAAACTCTACATAAACCCTATTGTGTTGGTAGTGGATTCTTCGAGAAGCTTCAAGTGCAAATGAAGTTCCTTGTGTTATTTTACTGTACTTTCATTTTCATAACCCTAGGCCGACATATGCCAAAGTGGCATTTTTTTCATAGTTTAAAAAAAATATACATGCTAATTAATTTTCTCGTGGACTAAGACCTCGAGTCTTAGGTCTTGTGTTTACACCATGCCATGTATCTTGAAGACTTAGCTTCTTTACATTGTAATCATCCTTATGGACGAGTCATGTTGTTTTGAATTTTGCATTCTTTTTTGAAAAATGTAAAACATTAGCTTTAGTGATATTTTATAAATCACTTAAGTTTAAATGTTACTTTGAACGCAAAATGAAATGCATTGAGTTTTCAAGTTACGGTCGAAGGGGAGAATGATTGAGAGTTTATGCTTTGCAAGAATATAGGGGATGTTGATTCAGTTGGCAAACATATGCCAAGCATATAGGGAGTTGTTTTTCCCTTTCTGATGCTTTTGGAGCATCTTAGAGCGATTTTAGGGGGTGGTTTTACATGCCTAGATGCTTGGTATGGTCAAAGTTAGTTTTTTTCACATATGGGATCTCATTTGGAGGGAATCTAGTTACTAGATTTTAGGCTTTTTGGGGGAATCCGACCCAAGGTAGTTTTTGGTTCCTATTTTGGTGCAACTGCTTGGGAGTGATGATATAGTGAATTCATTTGACTCATTGTACTCAGTTCTTCTTTATGCAATCTTTGGACTTAGTGACTTTGTAGTCCTTTGTCAGATTTTGGCATATTTCTATAACTCATATTTTGGATATGAATAATAGACCAGACCTTGGTTATCAATGATTTTGGAGTTTTGTCTTCTTTTTCCTTGCTTCATTGTGTGCATTCAGATGATTTGATCAAGCTATCTGTGAGGTATTTTTATTTCCTTATAGCTTTGTCTCATGTTCAACACCTTTATGCAAGAGTTTGTTTATGTAGGTCATAATTTGTGTCAAGTTTTGTGAATGGCTTGTAGTTGTGAAGTCACCTTCCTTTTAGAAGTCTGAGCATCAGGACCTTGTTATAAAATACTTATGCAAAGACATACAAGAATGAGTTGTGCAAGTTTATTTTCAATCAATTTAAGCAAGTGTTGATTATTTGAGTTTAGGTCCAAGTTCAGTTTGTTATATCACCTCTTTAGTCTTTTTGTTCATCTTCAGTTTCTTAGTTATGCATTTTTCTCTACCCTTTTCCTTGTCAAAGAAGTAGAGTAAGTTAGTTTTAGGTGATAACTAGCTAGGAAGCCGACCTTCTTCAGAGGTTTGGTCTCATTTGAGGTACCCACATCTTGGGATCATTCCCATGTTTTCACTGGATTGTTGAATTTCAGATTCAATAGGGTACAAATTCAAGAGATAACAACATCACAGTCTTTTATACGGTCGATCATAAATTTGTTGCAAATGCCTGTTTAGATCTCAAATTAATCATTGATTATTGCTTCCATTAGTGTAGAGATCTAACACCTACATCCCTCGTAGACAGATCATGTGGGGCTGCTATATAAAAATGTCACAAAAAAATGGAAGGGAGGTGATCGACGTCCATGGTAAGCATCCCCACGAAAGGTAGACACAGGTAGGAAGGTGTAGGAAGATCCTGTTGGGGCGTCGCTATGGGCAAGCCGTAAGAGGATGCCAGTGACAAGGGCCTCCACATGGATAATCCCCGCAAGAGAAAGTAAGATATCTTACAAAGAAATAATGTTGTTCCTCAACGAGCTCGAACTAGTGCACCCCCGACGGGTGATCATTTGCACCAAAGAATCTGATCGACACAACCTCTGCAAGGAGTGGGCCATGATAGACTACCACTCCCTTCTATATCTTTTCTCCACTTCAAATGCCCACTGCAATAAATATCTTGGTCATCACTAAGTAGCTAGAGAGCATCATGATCCCGTTTGATGATACCTTTCAATAAATTGCAATGTTTGGAAGTCTATTCAGTGACATGAATCATTTATGTTTGTGCAATGCTAACCTTCTCCAACATTCAATGTACTCTAGGGTATGTGAAGGATCATCATGGAAAAAATAGGCCCTTAAGTGGCAAAAAATTTAGAAAAATCAGAGTTAGGCAACTTGGCATAAAAATTTGAATAAGTTATCTATATTGTTTCAAAAATATGTAAGAATAGAATTTGTAGAAAATTAAATATAGTTTCTAAACTACTAGGTTTGTTTAAAAAAAAATTCTATTTGGTGAAAATTTGAAATTTCAATGCAATGGTAGTTAAATTTTAGGGAAAAATAAGTAGGTATCTGTCTGACCACCCTAACCAAATAAAATGATAATATTTTTTTATAAGATTTGAGATATAAGTAGAGGACTCATGCCTGATGTGATGCATATTTTTGTAAGTTCTTTCCAAGTAAATAATTAATTATGATTTTTATTACAACTTTTTAAAAAATATAAGAACTCATATGTCCACCACCTTAACTTGGTCAAAACTTCATGAAATTCAATTTTTCTTTTTTAATCCTATAGTAGCATAGAATGTGACACATGTTTTGGATTCAAAAAATGTGATACCATTTGAAAGCTAGATTTTTTCAATCAGCCTATCAATCAGGACTTTAGTCATAATTTGAATAGAAAATGAATAATAATTACTTATTAAATTCAAATCAAAGCATAATTTTTAGTGGTGGAAAGCTGAGAATCTCCTTTAAAAACCATTTTCGTTTAATCAATTTTGGGAAAAAAAATAGTCATCAGCCACATACCCATCATATTGCCACTTTTTGGCCCATCATGATCCTGCACATACCCTCTAACCGATTATACCAGCTTATGGTAATAGCCAAAATCTTAACCATTCATGGACATGGCTTCATCGTTCATGCAGGGGATCGACCCCATGATATATTACCGTTAGGACATGCTAACTCCCCCCCACGTGATAAGCTCGGGATCTCACGTTTTCCATTGCTAAGCGAATACTTTCGATAACATGTTTAGATACAACAATGCGAAAGGTCGATGCGGGTAGGCTAGCTGCGAAGGACGTGCAGAAATAAGAATGTGGAAATCCGATACAAGAATGTCGTTAGAGCTTCCCAATATAAGATGGCTTCCCCCCCACGAATATTTTCCAAAATGAAATGCGGTATCACCAGCTTGGGTGGCCGAGGCTAGAATTCTATTAGTGAATGGTCCGGAGCAACATGACTCCCGCCACGCAAAAGAGTACAAAATACTAATGAAAGAACTAAGGGTAGCTATGCCTATAATCATGATAACTCCTGAAACCAAATGTCAGGGCCACTACCAATGCCCACCCAAATGATGTTGCATACCTTGATTCAGATGATGATGCTAATCATCTGCTTTGTCCCACTTAGGCAGTCAAGATCCCATTTGCACGTAATACATACGAATTTTCCCGAGCATGATAACACTCCCGCCTTGCTACATCCTCCTAAGCTGCGAGTTCACCACCGTTGTTTAGAGCTAATCACAACACCGAGCCAAATTCTCCTCATTCGATCATTATTGTAAGCTCATCACGTTTCCAAATGTTAATAATTACTAGCCTAATTCATGCTTATAAAGCCACTCTCCTCCCTTTGTATGAAATGTCCCTCATTAGACAAGATATTATCACGACTGAGATCAATCTTGATGATACACTTTTATAGGGGTAAGTAATAGTCGCACACCCATATCTTACTACAGGATCACCCTGTTCATATGTTGTTGACAGTTTTAATGCTGATAATACTAATAGGGCCTGACACCATCAGTTGTCTTCCACAATTTGATAGGTGCCTATGATCCTCAAATTAGCGGATTTCCATTATTTACTATGTGACAATAAATATAGGATTGACGTTTCCTAACAGAGTCAATCCTTGGATTTTGAGATCATCGTATGATTCAAGAATTCATGATCACGTCTTTCTCATTTAATAACCCCCTAAGAGCCTAAACTCGCAATAGGAATGATTTTGTGGACAACACCTCACAAAGCCCATTCGATGATCTTACATCTCTACCACTAAAACACTTGTCAACCAATCCACTTAAGACTAACAATTGCAAACCTGAAGGATCATTATCAATAATCGAAATGCGGGTGCACACAAGCTCGGGGCTACTACGATTGAATGACATCATTGGAACCTTTAGGGTATAACGTCGTTGCTTCTGAATTACATAGTTGGTGGAGATTCCTACTGGGCAAAGTCACATGTATGATTAAAATTTGCAGCTCAAATTAAATCCCAAGGCATTAATTTAATGTCAACATCCCTTTTCATAGTGAGGAACCTAGATGCGAGTATGGAGCATAATCGCGCCATGCGGGAATGTGATGTGGGGAAGCCGTTAAATAACGCCATTTGAGATGGTGAGGTAGGTAGCGTCCTTGACAATATGAATGCTCGTAGAATGAAAGATGGAAGAGATGGGAGTGCAGTGAGTTGTCATCAAAATGTTGTCTGTAGGAATACTTCTCGGGAATGCCGCTGTAGAAAATGTTTGTAGGGGGGCTGCTCAAGAATGCCGTTATATGGGGCAGAAAGGGTGACGGCTTCCACGGAGAGCAACCTGCAAAGAATCACCTACGGAGAACTAGTGCGAAAAGATAATGTTGGGATTCAGTATGATTTATCCTTTTGGTTAGTAGAGGAGACAACGACATCCATGACTAAGATCCCCACAATTCTTGTGAAAGAGACAAACAATTTCACACGACCAATCTACCTCCCTCAAGGACATAAACTTACTCATCACCGGGCAATATTATCATCCCATGGGAAATATCGAATGGATTTTTCCTATAGTAACTGTGGTGTTTCATCGAATGAAGAAGCATTCCCCCATTGTTGGCAGGATCTGCCTCATGGCGCAAAGATGCCATGATCTTCCAAAGCCATTGTCCACCATCTCCTCGCGTGCTTTGATGTAAGTATCAAAAATTTCTACAAAGGTGGGGATTTGTGGATAATGGAATGTGGGTTGCTAAGTTAAGAAGGTCATTCCTAAATGGTGAAATGGGTAGTGGCCCCCCACAATGACAACATTTGCAGCAGGGGACTAAAGAGCATAAATAACGAAGGCACTTACTATCATCATGATCTATATCGAATGGACCAACCTCTCATTTAGTGAATCAAATTTTTCCTCAAAGGCCTTAAAGGATGGATAATGTGGGGCTTCCAATCATGGGCATTATTTGGGCGACACAGTAGACAACGACTTTGGCAAGGCACAAACCTGCAATGAGTGAAATGCAAAACTTTTACGCAAAGATTTGTGTGAGAATGTCATTTAGATGGAAATATAATCAATGGCCTCCAAATAATGGAGATCCACAAACAACACATGGAAAGTAAAGTGCGAAAGGTCATGATGGTACCACCCCTATGCAATAGCATAAAGAGTGGTGACCTCCTTAAAATAGATCTTTACCTTCATCAAAGCATACCTCAACTTATTTAAATCATGCAAACCTAGCATTCCAAGCATCAAGCACATCCATGCAACCATCAAAATCATTAAACATGTCAATTCATAAAGGTGTGGAAAGACCAACTATGGGAGTTGAAAGGGAAAGTCCATGTTGAAAGATAACATGCGGAAGCAGGATGTGGGAAGTACACTGCAGGAGGACAGGAAAGAAACATCATAAGGAACAATGAAGCCGAAACAGAAGTCTACAAAGGGAAACTCACAGCCCAAGACCCATAAACGTCAGAGGACAAGGCAGCTTCCGCAGGGCAGAAACCTGGAAGGTTATTTTTGTCAATTTTTGAAACCTCCTGAAACTTGAGTGAACAACTTAAGTATGATGGGTTTTGCAATTTTTGAGGTACACAATCATCCCAAACTCAAAATAGGGGTCCAACGAACAAGGCAAGCGCTAACCCACAAGAGCAAGGAAAAAGCGATTAAAAGGGGGGTCCCTACCTTCAGCAGGGCATGTGTGCAAAACATGCACAATAGATGGAAAATTGGCTAGGGAAATGCTCCAAAGAATTTCATTGACAAATTTGAATCACGAACTCAGAATCTTTGGTTCTCACCTTCACGCTAGGAAAAACAAACCGAGCACTCAACCAATGGATCAAAACCACCAGTCAACCCAACCTTTAGTATGCTGTTAAAAAATCCAAGTGTGTGCAGATGCATTCATTCCCATCCTTATGTTAGTACAGGAATCTAAGCTCCATCAAGTTAAGCTACATAATTGATTCTAACTCCAAAAGCATCCTGGACATTGCCTCACTACTAGTCTAGCATCTATAGCCCCGATGAGGTTGTCGAGCTGTGATTCTCCTGAACATTGCTCTACTGCTAGCTAGGCATCTATAGCCACGGTAGAGTTATTCAGATCCTCTTGAAAGTTTCAAATTTTCTTTTGTTTTTCATTCTTTTCTTTTCTTTTTCTTTTGTTCATTTCTTTTGATTTTTCTCTTCTCTTCTCTTCATTTCATTTCAACTAGCAAGCAGTGAAGCTTGCACTCAGGGCTAAGAATCACACTGGCACTGAAGAATTTTTTTAGATTTTTCACTTCACCCAACTTTGCAAGAGGACCCACAACGATCTTAGGGTTCTTAATATGTAATAGATATAAGATTTCAGAATACATCATAGTGAAATCAAACCAGTAACTCATCCTCTTTGAATCAAACATCTAAGTCCTTTGACACTAACAAAAGACCTTCATCGTCCACTCTAAAAACTTGATTAAAGTTTCTTGAAGAAATACTTAAAACAACCCTAGGTAGATAAAATGATTGTTGTGCTTGCAAATGCACACAATAGGAAACATAGGGACCCTGGGCAAAGAAGCAAAGTGGAAGAAAACTGAAAGAAAACTACCCTAAAGCAACCATCTAAACTAACCAAAGCGGGAAAGAAAAAGCAAACCAAAAGGAAACTACTCTAAAGCAATCCAATCCACAACAAACCACCTACCCTAACGAAAGCAGGAAAGTGAGCTGTGTACAAAGAAACCTACATTACTCATATTGAACTACGTACAAAGAGATTCAAAGTTCATGCTCAGACAAGGAAAATTGGCACCCACCCCCGTAAGATTTAGTAATATATGTAGAAGCAACAAGGTGGTAGTAACAGTTCTAATCAATGCAAATTCATCTTTATATTCAAGAAGATGAAACTAAATATTATAGCTTTCAAACTCAATAACATAAGTAGGAAAAATGAACAACTGACGTGATTCATCAAGGTTGTTTTCAATCCATAAACAATTTCACTTTCCCTCATTCTCATAATCAAAATGATAAGTATAAACATTCATAAGAGCAGGTAAAGATAAAACCTAGATGTCATCGTGCATGGGAAATGGTATTTGATGGTTCAGAACATATGTTGAATCATTCGACTGTGCATCTTCTGACTCCGGAGGACGCAATTGATGATGCAGTATCCCTTTCGCATTGTATCCTTGTAATCATGATCAAAACTATCAGGCAGTAGACACTATGAAGAATCAAGATTTTCAAATTCAAGGAACATTCTACCTGATTTTGGAGTTGCACAAGGCTGAGAAAAAAAATCAGCCAACACATCTTCAAGATTCTCATCATAGTCAACAACCTCCACTAGATGTTCTTCAAGAAGATACACACTATCATGTTGATCGTCTGCAATCTGTGTATCCACTTGATTGTTGTCCTTAAAAGGCAACATGTTATCCCATTTCATTTCCTTCATGTCGAATTTGATTTGATAGTACTTCATGTCATAAAACATGATATAGATGAATCTATTCTGTTACAATCCTCATAATTTGTAGGAGGATCAGCAATAGACAGGGTAGAAAGACTCCTAGTTGCAATGTGTGGTTGGAAGGGTATATCACCTTTGTTGGCAGCCTCTGAGGTATCCTTGATTTGGTCTTCTCTTCTTTGTAGCTCATGTGTGAAAATTTGAAGTGGTTCGTCAGCTAGATCACTAACATCCCTAGATTTCTGCTCATTAGGATATCCAATCATTTCTCCATGTTCACTACTGCTATAGAAGGAAATGGTATCCTCTTCCCAATTTGGGAGCTCGAATGCTTCACCATCCAGAGGTTCGGGTGATATGTACTCATCCCTACCACTCTCTAAAACATACCCTTGTTGAGTCATTATACCTCTACAATGTAGCCTCAAGTGGAAAAATATGAGCAAATGACTCTACTACCTAAAGGGGATCAAAATATGACATGTGATTTCCCTCTGGGAATTCCTCATGAAGTTGATTATCAACCCTGTGTAGATCATCTGTGAGAGGGGAGGACTCTAGATGGTCGATGGATGGCTCCATCATTTGATTTGCTTCATCATCTGAAGGTTTTGGATTGTATTGTTCTTCTTCCGTTATTGCACCCAACCAAACTATCCCTTGACTCAGGTTCTTCGACTTCTGGGTCACTTCTTGAAGCAACAATAGAAGGCTTTGAATTTGGTTGCTCCACTTATTCTTTAACTTACCTGATGGCCTCTTGAAACAACTCACATGTGAACTATGAATGTGCAGAACCATGGAGCCTAAACCAATTTGGTAGTAGAAACACCTCCAAATCTATCTGGTATCGTAATTCTGACCAATCCCTCATGAGCCTTGAAACGAGTCCACCATATCTTTCCAACACTGGATATTCATCAACACTTGAGGAGGAAGTTTGATGGTGGATTGCTTCAGCTTGTGGTTGATCCCACTCTTCTAGATCTCCCTTTTAGGTGCTTGGTCACTTTCATCCATGGAGAAAATGTCTTCTACTTCCATTTCTTTTAAAATTTCATCAGAGCTCCCTGCTGTCCCAAGAATTTCAACTTCTTCCGAGGCTGTTCGAACACTTCTACAGATTTTCTTGATTCAACTTTAGTGTGTTTTCTTCCAAATGTTAATTATTCTTTTTCCTCAGTAGATGACTCCTCTTCATTGCTAGTTGGCTACTCCATCTGATTCAAACAACTTCTAGCTTGATTGATGATGCCTACACATGAAGGGAAAGTTAGTTTCGAATGAGGTGCATTATGCACCTTGCACCATCCACACATCAATACTTCTAATCTTATTCCATCCTTGTTGCTCAAGAGTTCTTGGATCAGTTCTTCAAATGCTCTGGTTGCGACATCAACAAGTTCTTCTTCAGGATCTATAGAAGCTAATAGTTGGTGCACATCCCAAAAGAAGATTTATCCTTGAAAATCCATTTCAATTCTGCCCAAGAAGGTCAAATATTCCATTTCATTGTGTTTGTAGGTGTTATGAATTATGCATTTGTCTAGCAATGCAAAGTGATGCAACGGATCTTTCAATCTCCTACTTAAATCTTCTTGAATCTGAGTGATGTTGACTTGAATTTGTTGCTCCATCTCATATCAAATCTTTCTTGTCTTCAACTTTTCTGATTTCAAAATTTCAGAATGTAATGAGATCTATGGTATCTCAGATCTTTTTCTTGAAAGCTCAACTTCCAACTTTGTAGCTTTATACTTGGCCCTCCTTCTAGTGCAAGTTCTATTGATGGGTTTTTTTTCACTTCTCAACATAGACAACACACAAGTGTGATGTCTCTCTTGAAAGGTGAAAATATGCAACTAAGTTTCAAAAAATCACCCCAAGGTCTCTCGGGTGTCAGGTCATTACTTGCAAAAATAGCTTAGTTGTTGATGTGATTTGCTAGTAATCACGAGAGGCCTTTATGGTTCACAAAGCATTGAAGTTTCAGGTTTGCAAATTGAGTTTCAAAGTTCTAGAAATGAATGAACAGTGGCTGCACACTCAGAACAACAAGCTGAAACTCACTTCAATCACCAAATTTGACATTTTCAAGTGGTGCTTGGGATCCTAAACTAACATGGATTTAAAAGAAATAGAAAAAGACTAAAGGGTTGAGAAAGCTAGTCTAACTCTAAACCAAAATGAATAGTAATAATGGAGGATGCTATAGTAGACAGACTCCCATAAAATTGAGTTTTGCTTGACCAAGAGAAACCTACAACTACACAAAACCCATGCAATCTGCAAGGGGTCTTTACAGATTTTCAGACTATACATTCAACTATTTAGCATGAACAAATAGTTGAACTAAGTTGCAACAAATAAACAAGCCCAAACTAACTTTACACAACAGTTTGTCATCAATAAATTGCCAAAAGTATGGGTTGAAAGTGCATTAGATACTATAGCAAACATCCACTATTAAAGCTATTCAAGAAGCTAACAAATAGAAATGAACAATGGAGGTTGAATCATGCATGCACAATGAGCAAGCTCAAATAAAAACTTAACTTCAATGCAATGCTTCCTTCTATTGCTTCAATATGCCCTTTACAACAATTCACCACCGCTTACAAATGAGGAGTAAACCCCTATTTATAGTTTTCCAAAAGGAGAATGAATGGACAAGATTCATTTATGATGAAGGAATCAGATTCATTCTAGATTAGGTTTTCACCTACCCCCAATATATACAATATAAAAATAGACTCTTTTGTCTTTTCCCTATTTTGTCTTGTAGTCTATTTTGTCCTATAGCTGTTTTGTCTTTAGCTACCTTTTTTTGTAGCTGAAAGCTATTAAAATCTGCCCTCTTTTCATTCGATTAGCTGAATCTTGTTGTAGATTTGCGTCAGTGGTAGCAGAGATCTCTTTCTTGATTATGGTGATCAACTTCTTACAAACTAATGATCATTTGGTGAAAATAAAACAACCTTCCTCGGGTAAACCCACAAAAGAGGTTTACAATTTGAATGAGGAAGGAAAACTAACAAAAAATGGCTCCATGCCAAAAAAAATCATTCTTGGGGTTCAAACGAACCAAAAGAGGGTTCGATCGAACCTAGGTTTGAGCGGACCCATTAAATGCATCCTGCCAAAAAAGCACATGAAAACCCCTTTTGAAAGGGGGTTTGAATGAACCCTGGTTTGCTTGAACCCCTGCGGGTTTGCTCGAACCCCCCTTGGTTTGAGTGAACCCCCCTTTTCCTTGATCCCTGCTCTCTGCCACCAAAATATTTAGAAATTTTGGCCTTCAAAGCTTGAGTTGAGGATGAAAATGGAGGAGACTTCATGAACCCAACTAGAATCAGGTAGTCCTTGGAATGAGCTATCCAATGACTATAATTTTAATATGTTTTGGTTTTATTATCTATTTTCTTTTTTAGTTTTATTAAACATAGGTTTTTCATAGAAAATGAAGCTCTTTGTTTTGCACATGTGGAAAAATAGAAGATTATCAATTTTTTTTTTTTGAAAAATATGAGTGCACCAGATATTGAAGTCCTTGATCCAACAAAAAAAATTGAATTTCAATACTTACAAAAAAAGTTATGCATTATACAGTTCGCCTATGTATGAATTGTAATTGGTTTGACTTCGAAACTTTATTAAGGAAAAAATATTCAATAAAACACTATCTAACCATGTGGAAGCACTAGATATCGGAGTTACAAATCTAAATTTAAAAGAATTAGAGTTTTATCCTTCATGGAAAAAAAGTTATGCATTATATGGTGAGCATCACTTCTTAAAAATGTTGTTTTCTGAATTTTTTTTTTTTGAGGGAGATGGAAAAAGAGGTGCAATCTGATTGCAATTTTTTTTAAAAAAATATATATTTAGAATCTACAAACAAAATTTCATGAAACTCTTGTTTGCATCATCTTCAAATTCCTCACGGTTTAGCCACTATAGGTTCCCGAAAGTGAAGATTTAGTTAGAAAAAATTATTTCAGTGTCCAGTTTGGCAAAAAATTGTAAACCACTATTGTGGGATCACCCCCCCACGTTGTCTTGTTTAAAAGCATTTCTCTGATTGTTGCATTGCTTGAATCAGATTCTCAAGCAAATCTTGGCAATTGAACGTTTGAGCCAACTATCTTCTCAACACACCTTCATAGATGGGTTATGCAGATGTATCCCCTTGGTGTAAATCCATAAGTACACACATCCTCCATTTTGGTAGTTTTAGATCTCCCTTGGCATGTTTCATATGAAGGTCCATTTTGAGCACCAACTCTAGCCTCACAAATCCTCCTTGCATACAATACCTGTAAGCAATATTTACAACAAATAATTAGAGTTGTGACCTTAAATCATGACATCCAAATAAATTAGTAGCCATGGCACACTTGATTACCCCTTTTAAGTGACCCTGCATAAGACCCACAAAAGTCAACAATCATTTTAAAGTAAAATCCTATCCACGACGACCATTAATCAATCCTCCTCCCCTTTTAAAAGATATTAAAACCTCTCTTAATACAATACCTTCTTACATCATGAAGTTCCCTTTTACAATTCTTACCTTTAGAATCATTAGACCTATGAAATATTAACCTCATTCGTATAAAAGGTATAAGGAAAGGATCCCTTAGTACAAAATATCTTAAATCCACCTTTTAATTATCCTACCCATCGACTTTAATAAAAAGGTAAGCCCTTTCCAATTACTAATTCCAGTCCTTAAAGGAGGAAGTTATATCACTTCACATGAAATCAATGTTTTTATACCTCCCTCAATTTTCATTACCTCATGGCATGGACTTGTTGATGTTCCAATGGCTAGCAAATGTTGTTAAAACAGTGTTAATGTATAAAGTTTGGGCTCCATGCAAGAAAGGGATCCTTAACATCATAAGAGAAAGCCTTTGATTTAAATAATACCTCTAGGAAAATTTCTTACAAAAAAACAAGGTGCGGGGCCAAGATGCGGGGGCGCCAGGTGAGAATGCCACTCAGGGAGGAGGATTGGGAGTGCCGACTAAGTTGACACCATAAAGAACGATATTGATGGAACAAAAGTCTGCAAGTACATCCCTGCTGGCATAAGGAAACATGAAAACCACAGATGAAAAGATCGCACATCACGACGTTTCCTACATAAAAGCTCAATTTCGTAAGGGATGACATCCGATTGTAGCAACAACATTCTCAACTCACCCATTCCCTATATGCAACATGGTCTCTTATACAGTCGATCATTAATTCATTGCAAATTCCCATTCAAATCTTGAATTCATCATTGATTATTGCTTCCATTGGTGCAAAAATATAACCCTTACATCCCTCGCAGAAAGATCCTGTGGGGCCATCGTATAAAAATTCCGCAAGAAAATGAACGGGAGGTGATCGACGTTCATGGTAAACATTCTCGCAAAAGATAGACATGGGTAAGAAGGTGCGGGAAGAACTCGCTGGGCTGCCGCTATGGGCAAGTTGTAAGAGGACGCCGGTGACAAGGGCCTCCACATGGATAATCCCCATAAGAGCAAGTAAGATATCTTACGAAAAAGGAATGTTGTTCCTCAATGAACATGAACTAGGGCCGCTATGATGGCTTGCCCCCCATGAATATACACCAAAATGAAATGCAAGATCACCAGTACTGGTGGTCGAGGCTAGAATTCCATTAGTGAATGGCCCAGAGCAACACAACTCCCGCCACAAAGAAGCTCACAAAATACTAATGCGAGAACTAAGGTTAGCTATGCCTATAATCATGAAAACTCTTGAAACCAAATGCTAAGGGCACTGCCAACGCCTGCCCAAATGATGTTGCATACCTTGATCCAGATGATGATGCTAATCATTTGCTCTATCCCACTTAGGCAATCGGGATCCCATTTGCACGTAATACATACGACTCTGCTCGAGCATGATAACACTATTGCCTTGGTACATCCTCTCGAGCTGTGGGTTCACCACTATCATTGAGAGCTAATCACAATGCCGAGCTAGATTCTCCTCATTCGATCATTATTGTAAGCTCATCACATTTCCAAATGTCAGTAATTACTATCCCGATTAGTTCTTATAAAGTCACTCTCCTCCCTTCATATGAAAGGTCCCTTGAATTAGATAGGATATTATCGTTGTCAAGATCAATCTTGATGATACACTTTTATAGGGGTAAGTAACAATTGCGCACCCCTATCTTACTATGGGATCACCCTGTTCATATGTCGTTGACAGTTTTGATGCCGATAATACAAATAGGGCCCGACGTCATCAGCTGTCTTCCACAATTTGACGAGTGCCTCTGATCCTTGAATTCCTGCATTTCCATTATTCACCGTGTGATAATAAATTTGGGAGTGATGTTTCCTAACAAAGTCAATCCTTAGATTTTGAGATCATTGTATGATTCAAGAATTCATGATCACATGTTTCTCATTTAATAACCCCTTAAGAGCCTGAACTCATGATAGGAATGACCTTGTGGAAAACACCTCACAAAGCCCATTTGACGATCTTACATCTCTGCCACTAAAAAACTTGTCAAACAATCCACTTAAAACTAACAATTACAAACCCGAAGGATCATTATCAAGAATCGAAATGCAGGTGGGCACAAGCTCGGGGCCGCTACGATTGAATGACATGTCTGGAACCTTCAGGGTATAACATCGTTGCTTCCAAATTACACAGTTGGTGGAGATGCCTACTAGGAAAAGTCATATGTATGATTAAAATTTGTAGGTCAAATTTCCTAAGGAATTTATTTAATGTTGACATCCCTTTTCATAGTGAGGAACCTAGATGCGGGTATGGAGTGTAATTGCGTCGCACGAGAATGTGATGTGGGGAGGCCGTTAAAGAATGTCATTTGAGATGGTAGGGTAGGCAATGGCCTAAACAATATGAACACCCACAAAACAAAAGATGGTGGAGATGGGAGTGCAAGTAGTTTTCATCAAAATGTCATCTATGGGAAAACTGCATGGGAATGTCACTGCATAAAATGTATGTGGGGGGGCTGCTTGAGAATGCCATTATATGGGGCAGAAAGGGTGACGAATTCTGTAGAGAGCAACCACAAAAAGAATCACCCATAGAGAACTGGTGCAAAAATATAATGCGAGGATTCTGTAAGCTTTAGCCATTTGTTCAGCGGAGGAGACAGTGGCCTCCGTGATTGAGAACCCCACAATTCTTGTGAAAGAGCCAAACAATTTCACACGACCGATCTACCTCCCTCAAGGACATAAAATTACTCATCACGGGGAAATATTATCATCCCATGGGCAATATCGAATGGCTTCTACCTGTAGTAATTGTGGTGTTTCATCGAATGAAGAGGCGTTCCCCCATTGTTGGTGGTATCTGCCTCATGGCGCAAAGATGTCATGATCTTCCAAAGCCATCATCCACCATCTCCTTGCGTGCTCTACTCTTAGTCTCAAAAATTTCTGCACAGGCGGGGCTTTGCAAATAATGGAATGTGGGTTGCCAAGAAGGTTGTTCCTAAATGGTGAAATGGGCAGTGGCCCCCCGCAATGACAACGTTCGAAACAAGCAACTAAAGAGCATAAATAATGAAGGCACTTACTATCATCATGATTTGTATTGAATGGACTGACCTCTCGTTTAGTGAATGAATTTTTTCCTCAAAGGCCTTAAAGGAGGGATAATGTGGGGTTTCCAATCATGGGCGCTATTTGGGAAATACAGTAGACGACAACTTTGGAAAGGCACAAACTCGCAATGAGTGAAATGCGAAACTTTTACGTAGAGATTTTGTGTGGGTGTGTTGTATGAGAATGTCGTTTGGAGGGTAATATAATCAATGGCTTCCGGATAATGGAGATTTGTAAACAGCGCAAGGAAATTAAAGTGTGGAAGGTCATGATGGTACCGCCCCTAGGCAATGGTGTCAAGAGCGGCGACCTCCGCAAAAGAGATCTCCACCTTTGTCAAAGCATACCTCAACTTATTTAAATCATGCAAACCTAGACTTCTGAGCATCAAGCAAATCTATGTGACCATCATTTTCATTAAATATGTCAATTCGTAAAGGTGTGGAAAGACCAACTACATGAGCCGAAAGGGAAAGTCTGTGAGGAAATATAATATGCGGAAGCAGGATACGGGAAGTTTTCTACGGGAGGGAAAGAAAGAAACGTCGTAAGGAACGACGAAGCCAAAATAGAAGTCTGCAAAGGGAAACCCATAGCCCAAGACCCGCAAATGGTAGAGGATAAGGCGGCCTCTGTACGACAAAAAATCGCAAGGTTATTTCTGCAAATTCTTGAAACCTCTCAAAACTTGAGTGAACAACTTGAGAGTATGATGGGTTTTGCAATTTTTGAGGTACACAATCATTCCAAACTCAGAATAGGGGTCCAATGACCAAGGAAAGTGCTAATCCACTAGATCAAGGAAAAATAAAAAAAAGAGGGGGGTCCTTGCCTTCAGTAGGGTGTGTGTGCAAAACATGCACAACACTACCAAGTTCCAACTGAAAAAAAAAACCTTATAATGAATATCTAAGAAATAAACTCTAGAGAACTCTTTTAAAGCATATGTTATAAATTTAAATGTATAAAACAAGCAAACATCAACCAACATTACAATATCCATGTTTTAGAGCATTTTGGAAGTGTACAAATACTATACCATGAATATAAGTATATAAAAGGAATTTTGCAGAAGGAAGTATGGACATGAATGATATATATTGACCTAGATATGTTATAAAGTTGAACAAACTTGTGCATCATGTGTCATACCCCCTGATCATAGCCTACACAAGAATAATAAATAATCACTGCCAAAGGAAACTATAGCTAATATTTTAATTAAATAGAACTGTCATATTCCCATCCATGATGTAAGATCAAAATACATGGCAGCAATAATAATCCTAAGAGATCACTACTAGGGAATAATATAGAAAGTGGTCGATTATAACAAATACCAAGATTGTTTCTTAGTTAACAAAAGGTAGATTAATATTAAACAGAGGTATTGATATGGGTGATGACTTTAGGGGGGCAACAATTACCTAATAATAAGAAATCATTGCATAATAAAAACCTTAACCAATTAAAAACAATAATTAAAAAGTCAAACACCAAAGGGCAGTGATTAATGAAGGGGTTCACCCTGTGTAAGGAATGCAATGGAAATAAAGGGGTATGACTATTCACCCCACCATGATGGGTATATAAGAAGAAGATGTCATTTGGTAAAGGCATCATATTGGGATCATTGTATCATTGGATCAATTGGAGATCAATCAAATAGTAGATTAGAAACAAACGAATAAGAATTGGAAATTATAAGAAATCTATTGGATTAAATATTATTGGCAAGAATATATTTGAGAAGTAAGTTTAAATATAATTATAAATATATATACACACACACATATATATTATCATGCAATACTGATGTTTGCAACAACTATTGTTCCTTATAAGTAATTATGAATCTTTCTTTATTATAAATATGGATAATCGATTTTTATAATAATATATAATAAATTTAAAGAAGTGATTGCAAAATAGGAAGGTCAATCAACCTTTTGAGATTGTGAGGGCTGAAGGCTCGACAAACCTACCATCAAATATGCCACCCCTGAGATGGAGCACTTGTGGTCTGGGAGTCAAATGTTTGCTCTTGGGCTTGGTGGAAGGGAGGTAGTCTTCACACTCCTATCAATCACACCACCCTTGAGACTTCGATTTGCAACCTTTGACTCTCCAAACTTGGGAAGATGAGTAATGATGGGTGGATACAGAAGTGTGCATGTAATTAAGACCAACTACTTGATATACTTTGTACGTCGCTTGAGAAGCCTTCTTTTTCTTTTGTAGAAATCTTTGATGGATGTTTTTCCCTTTCTTATTTTTCCCCATAGTTTCTTTGACTAATGGAGTTTGATAGGGATAATCTTTCTTTGTATTATTTGGTATCCACTTGTATTTGTTTTTGCCATTATGCTTCTCTGCGTCTTCTACTTTAATAACATTCCTTGTGCTTTGATTCAAATCTTTCTTTTGACATTGGTCCCAATTCGTGGATGGGGTGATGGGTGGATGAAGATTCATGATGTGGCTAGTTGTAGTATTGGCATCGGTTTCATCATAAGGACTCTTCATTCCTATGTTGATGTTTTCTCGAGACATAAGCGCCCCAATATGGTGGTAGTGCCACCTTCTATTCCTTGATTTTATTGTTTTGATGTGTCTTAATTCAGTAGTTTTCTTTTGATAAGTGACCATCGCAATATGCTATTTCCATTTTCTGCTCTACTAAATTTGGAATGTCATATTCTGTCTGACCTATTTCTTTGAGTGGATAATGTTGGATATCTTCATACATGATGTCCTTAGTTTGAATTTGGGATATATCTAATCCTGATGTTGACAACTCAGTTTGACTGTAGGAATCAATAACTTTCTCTTTAGTGTAACGAAATCTTGCTCTAAATGAAGATCATCGATGTGTCCATCCACAGAAAGCACCTCATGGGTAGATGGAGTATGTGCTATGATATGATCATCTTGTATAGATAGGATAGTATCCATTAGATTATTGTAGTAACTTGGGGATACAAATTCTTGATCTTGAATGATTTTAGAATTGCTTTTGTCATGCTTTGGATCAAGTTCTTGACATGGGTCAATTTCAAAGGATGGATTTCTTACAAAGAGTTCTTGGATATCTTTATTAGGAATAGGAAGTGGCTCAATATCCTCTTGATCTTTCAGTGAATTTGGATCAAGTGTTGAGTTGAAGATTCCTTCAATATCAACAATCATGAGGTTGAAGGATGTCAATATGTCTTGGAAAGGACCATTGCTACTTTGGTGAGAGATGTTGATCATGCTTTAGAATAAATTTTTGAGATATGTCCTCTAACTTATTATGTGATGTAGAGACATTTTCAACATGATCATTGGTCGATGGATTGTTGATTACAGGATCAAATAATGTTAACACTCCTTGAAATAGATCATTGTCAAATATTGTTGAGGGATTCTTATCATGATCAAAAAGTGACTATTGATGCATGTTGATTTGATCTTCGGGTGAGGTAGAAACATCTTCCATTTGTTCATTGATGGATAGGTCTTGATCATGTGACAATTGACTTGGATCAATACATGGAGTTGTTAACATTTTGTTGGGATTTTGAACAACATTTTCTTGTTGGGCTTGTAGTGTGGCTTGGTCAACTTAAGCAACTTAAGCAACTTAAGCAACTTGTGCATCTTGTTGAGCAGTTAGTTGTGTAGCTTGTCGGTTTTGGTTTTATTGGAGTGTCTTTTGATAAGCGGCTTGCAACACAATGTTGTATTGGTTTGATGTGTTTGGTTTGGGTGGTGGTGGTGGTGGAGGTGGCTTTGGAATAGTGATTTTTGTGGTGATAAGAGGTGTCATTGTATTGATGATTGGTATTTGAGTGGTGGATGGTGTAATTGATGTGATTGGTCCTTGAGAGACCATGTTTTGAGATATTATTGGGGTGGTTGATGATATTGTGATTGCTTGTGTATTTGTCGTCTGTTGTTGTGATATCGACGATAAGTTCTAAAAGTTTGGCGTGATGTTTTGATTGATGTTTGGGATTTTGGTTTGATTGATACTTGGTAAAGGGGGGAGCCCTAAGCCAAGGAGTGGTGTGGGTGATGATGGCACTGGTGGTTTTGGAATCGTGTTAGATGTAGTGACAAGTCGTTGAGATACGTTTGGAGTGATTGTGAAGGTTTGAGATATGATGGGTGTGATAGGGGTGGTTGGAGTGATCGAGGTGATAGGAATGGTCAGAATGACCAAGGTGATAGATCCTTGGGAGACCATATTTTGATTTTTCAGGATTGATGTTGTCATTTGATTAGATACCATCTGTTGGTGCAATGTCGATGGTATATTCAAAGGATTTGATGTGATGGCTTGATTGGTGTTAGGTGGATTGATTTGGATGGAGTGATTGGTGCTATGTAAAGGGGGAAGCCCTAAACCAAGGAATGATGTTCATATGGGTAATGGTGGTGGAGATTTCTCTTGGCGCAATGACTCAACTATTTTTGTAAGTGTAGCAATTTGATCTTGCCAAATTTGATCTTGATTTTGATCTTAACTCCCTTGATATAGTTGATTTAGTTTTTGTTCAAGAAGATTTGGGATGCATACTTGCGGTTTTTGAATGGGATCATGGAAAAATTGATTTTGGGCAATGTTCAGATTTGGCATGATAGGTTGAAATTGAACATTGTTGGTGTTGGGAATTAGATTGCCTTGATTTAGGTAACTTTTATTTTGCATGGTGTTACCTTGACTTGGATTAATACATGGAGTTGTTAACATCTTGTTTGGACTTTGAACAACATTTTTATGATTCACAAACATATTTATCCCAAATTTTTCCATGTGTGGATTCATGTTTGGTAATCTTGTACTTGATATATTCACTTTTGGCATGTATGGATTTGGTGGGATAATGTTGTTTTGTTGAAGACTCATGCATTGAGTATTTGGTTGCAATGTTGGACTTGGATTTAAATCTACCATCGGAAAATGTGTTCCAAGATTTAGATTGGGTAGACTCCCATTTGTTGTACCATTGAGGTTTGTAGGAGATAATGATCCCATGTATGGATTGTATAAATGTGAGTTTTGAAAATCAATTGGAATTGTAAGGATTTGATAGTTTGGTTGACTTGGATTACTCATGATGTATGGATCAAGTTTATATTCCATATTCCTCTTATGTTTTGACCTTGTTGTAAAAGTGACCTCTAAGGTGTTTAGGACCAATGATGAGATGAAGGATGAAAAGGGGTGAATGATATGATTGTTGAACATTTAGGGACTTTGTATCAATGCTAGACTTAGGGCTTGATTTTGATTGTTTGAGTTGGATAATGAACTTGTAAACAATAAGATGTTGGATTTTATCTTAGGATGTAATTGTTCAAAGGTGTGCTAATTTAACTAGAGGTATGAGAAAGGATGCATTCCCATACTCCTAACTAAACAAGGTGATTTTGATTTTGATGATTTACCCAAGTCTAGAATGATGTTTCCAAAGCTCTAAAGTTGCTTGTGGGATGGGATGATAAATGTTTGAAATGGATATCATCAATATCATCAACAAAATCAATATCATCTTCCCAAGTTTGGAGAGTCAAAGGTTCCAAAATATCAACCAATCAACCACAATATCATCAATATCATCAATATCCCAAGTATACACAAGCAATCACAATATCATCAACCACCCCAATAATATCTCAAAACATGGTCTCTCAAGGACCAATCACATCAATTACACCATCCACCACTCAAATACCAATCATCAATACAATGACACCTCTTATCACCAAAAAAATCACTATTCCAAAGCCACCTCTACCACCACCACCACCCAAACCAAACACATCAAACCAATACAACATTGTGTTGCAAGCCGCTTATCAGAAGACACTCCAACAAAACCAAAACCGACAAGCTACACAACTAACTGCTCAGCAAGATGCACAAGTTGCTTAAGTTGACCAAGCCACACTACAAGCCCAACAAGCACAAGCCTAGGTTCAAGTGCAAGCACAAGCTCAAGCCCAACAAGAAAATGTTGTTCAAAATCCCAACAAAATGTTAACAAATCCATGTATTGATCCAAGTCAATTGTCACATGATCAAGACCTATCCATCAATGAACAAATGGAAGATGTTTCTACCTCACCCGAAGATCAAATCAACATGCATCAATAGTCACTTTTTGATCATGATAAGAATCCCTCAACAATATTCGACAATGATCTATTTCAAGGAGTGTTAACATTATTTGATCCTGTAATCAACAATCCATCGACCAATGATCATGTTGAAAACATCTCTACATCACCTAATGAGTTAGAGGACATATATCAAAAATTTATTCTAAAGCATGATCAACATCTCTCACCAATATCTAGCAATGGTACTTTCCAAGACATATTGACATCCTTTAACCTCATGATTGTCGATATTGAAGGAATCTTCAACCTCAACACTTGATCCAAATTCAACGAAAGATCAAGGATATTGAGCCACTTCATTCCTAATAAAGATATCCAAGAACCCCGAAGAAATCCATCCTTTTGAAATTGACCAGTCAAGAACTTGATCCAAAGTATGAAAAAGCAATTCTAAAATCATTCAAGATCAAGAATTTGTATCCCCAAGTTACTACAATAATCTAATGGATACTATCCTATCTATACAAGATGATCATATCATAGCACATACTCCATCTACCCATGAGGTGCTTTCTGTGGATGGACACATCGATGATCTTCATTTAGAGCAAGATTTCGTTACACTAAAGAGAAAGTTATTGATTCCTACAGTCAAACTGAGTTGTCAACATCAGGATTAGATATATCCCAAATTCAAACTAAGGACATCATGTATGAAGATATCCAACATTATCCACTCAAAGAAATAGGTCAGACAGAATATGACATTCCAAATTTAGTAGAGCAGAAAATGGAAATAGCATCATCTGTAGTGGTCACTTATCAAAGAAGGCTTACTGAACAAGACACATCAAAATACGCAGAATCAAGGAATGAAGGTGGCACTACCACCATACTGGTGGCAACTATGCCTCAGGAAAACATCAACATAGGGAGAACGAAGAGTCCTTATGATGAAACTAATGCCAATACTACAACTAGCCACATCATGAATCTTCATCCACCCATCACCCCATCCACGAATTGGGACCAATGTCAAAAGAAAGATTTGAATCAAAGCACAAGGAAAGTTATTAAAGCAGAAGACGCAGAGAAGCATAATGGAAAAAACAAATACAAGTGGATACCAAAGAATTCAAAGAAAGATTATCCCTATCAAACTCCATTAGTCAAAGAAACTATGGGAAAAATAAGAAAGGGAAAAACATCCATCAAAGATTTCTACAAAAGAAAAAGAAGGCTTCTCAAGCGACGCACAAAATATATCAAGCAGTTGGTCTTAATTACATGCACACTTCCGTATCCACCCGTCATTACTCATCTTCCCAAGTTTGGAGAGTCAAAGGTTCCAAACTATCAACCTTCCATACTCTCGCAGTATAAGGGCGACCAACCTTGAGACTTCGATTTGCAACCATTTTGACAAATTGCTAATGAGATTATTATGATGAATCCACATTGGAATGGCTATTTCTTTAATTAGATTTTGATGTGACTAATGTCCAGTTACTAATTTTTAGTTGCTTGCTCAAAATTAGTGAAGTATATTTGCTGGGGTATAATGTTTTGAGTTATCTAATGAATCCTTACTTTCATAATGAATGAGTTAACTTGTTCATTGATTTGTTCAAATCATTCAAATAGTTTAGGATAAACTGTTGAACAGTTCAGAAAAAACAATAAACAAGCTTCACTTGGAAAGGAAATATTTAGAAGATTAAAGTGAAATGGTGAATTATTTTTCTGCAATATTTATTATTGCTGATTATCAAAAAGACATTACAGATTTAAGAGCAGAAATCATTCATTTTGATTACAGAATATATGTTCAAACAATTGCAATTTCATTGTTTCAAATTATGGAATTGGAACAAACTCATATTACTGATCATAAACCATTGCATTTCATAAAAAAATGATATGTTTATGTGATCCCACACAAGCCGTGGGTAGACTAAGTTGGTTCAATTCAATAAAAAGAACAAAATATACAACTGAAGAAAAATAAAGTAACATGAGAAAGGAGGTCATGTCTATCATTTTCTTGAGGGCTGGTGTAGGGTTGATCCCACAGGTTCATCTTGATCTTTAGTATCTTCACTCTCTAGCTCCATTTCTCCTAAGCTCCAGAACCTGCAAGTGTTTTAAAAGTTTTGTTAGAGCTCAGGTCATGAGATCCTAAAACATGTTCAGTTCAACAGAGATATAATTTGCACTCATTATTAAATCAAATCAATTTAGTCATACATCCATGAGATAAATGAGAGAACTTCCAGGCCAAACCATCAGAAAGGAATCATTTAATCCACTATTTTTACCGACTTGTTTGTGTCATGTGTAGATATAGGAAAAGTTTTGTTGCTATTTTTTAAAACTTCAACATGTGGGGTAAAATGTGGCTCCCATAAGGGTTGAGCTTGGCATGTTGAGTTATCAAATAATGAGATCAATAGAGCTTATTTAAGAGGGAAATGCAATATTTAAGGACATTATATCAACTATTCAATTATAGTAAATAGGCATACATGTTAGGTTCATGAAGCATCACTTCAAGGAGCTACAGAAGTTAAGGACAATAGTGATATCAGCAAAGTATTCATCATAAGACCAATATGGTGTTTTATAAGTTCATGAGAATGATTTCATAAAAAGAAATGATTGCATTACTAGAATGTGTTTTCCAGACATGATCAATTTCTCTTTATTCAAAAAAGTGAATAATTTGGCTTGAGGAACAAATAAAGTCATCAAAATAAGCAGAGATTAAATCAAATACATGATCGAAGTGTTATCATACTAAATTCAAGCTTTTATCAGTTATATTTTGATTATCTGTTGCAGCTGATAAGAAGAATTACATGATTACAAATGGAGAATCAAATTAGTTAAGTCATCAAAAGCTGAAAATAAATGCATTGTTTATAAATTCAAGGGGCAGTCATTGTCAAAAAAGAAAAAAATTTCTTTTGAAGCATTCATTACAATCAAGTGAAAGTATGTTTCAAAGCTGATTCAAAGTTCTTTATCCATGTATACTCAAAAGATAGAAAACAACATCAGTCAAAACTCATCAAATATATGCCAAGGTTGGAGATAAGTATTACATGTTGTTATCATATGTGACAGGAGGCCAAATCTTTGGGGTTCCACAAAGAAACAAATGCAATTCAATAGTGGTTGGGTTTTTAACCCTTTACATTTTTCATTTTTGAACTTTTGCATTTTGTTTTGTGAAGAAAAACAATAATATACAAAGCCCCAAGGTTGTACAAGTTTCCAACAAGGTTTCATTTAATGATAGGATGAGCCTCTAATTTCTTTATAAAATGCAATGGAATGACAAGAAACAAGCTTTGAAGGAGATAGGGTTTCAAAACCCTTATTTAAAATTTTGTTTTAAAACATTCCAGAGTATCAATGAAAACACAAAGGCCAAGTTTTTGTAGAAGTAAAAAGACACAGAGGCTGAGCCTCATTTTCACTACAGAGAAAAATATTGTTTTACACATAAATAAAAGCTACAAGTAGAATTTTGTTTGGATACCCAGATGAGTAAGTGAAGTCAACTTACTAGTTCTTCCAAGAGCCTTTGAAATCCATAAAAAAATGCAAGAAAATTTCATTTTCAAAGCTCGACTTAGGGTTTTAATGGAGGACAAATGAAAAGATATCAAGAAATGTTCAAGGTCGTGGCCTCTCTCTGGAATTTCACAGAGCTTTTGAAGAAAAAGATACATTCAATAATAAAGAACAACCCATGTTCAATGGTAGCCTTGTCATTTCTTATTTTTGAAGGAAATGCAATCAAACCCATGAAGTTTTAGCCAAAACGTGCTAAGTAAAGACAAAATACATTTGTTATTTTGGTGATTATCAGGAAAATTATTGATAATGAGGAAAGAACAGTGCAAATTTTGAGCAATGGACTGCTTACTTCATTCTTTACTGTTGAGGAAGGGCTCTCAAAAACTACGTATAGTGCTCTTTCAAGAATCCAAGGGTGGCCATAGTAAGTTTCTAGCAAGAAAAACATAATTTATAAAGAAACCATCAGGCAAAAAGAAAAAACGACGCGGCCTAAGGGCTTCTAAGAACTTTCAAAAGCTTTCAAAATGAAGAGGAACTCATAGATCTGTAACAAAATCGAGCTTACCTCCTTCAAAATCTCTAGAATCTGCAGAAAAATGGTGTAAAATACAGAAGATTTCTAGCTCAAGCTCGACTAGGGTTTCTATGGCGCCGCCTTCAGCATAAGTCTCCAGCAAATGATAAAATGAAATAAAGTAAAATGAATATGGAACATTCGTTTTAGGGTTGAAACCCTAGAAAATTCGATGGAGAAGGCTTTATTTAGCCTTAAGTTTTATCACAAAATTTATTCATCTATTCCTTGGCCATGACATTTTATTTTGCCTTTGGAGTTTTTTTAAACTTCTTTGAATTATCTTGTAAGACTTAGTCATTAAGTCTTTTATTAGAATGACTTATTTTTTGCATTTTAAACAAACTTTATAAGAATTTATTAAAATGATATTATAAATCATTTTAATAAAGGTTATCTTTATGAATGCAAAATAGAGATATGATTCATTAGTTGCATTTGATTTAAAATGTAAATCTTTATTTGAATGATGATTATAAATCATTTCAAATAAATGATATTTAAAAATGCAAATTAAATCATTTGAATGAAATTTTAAATGATGGTCAAAAGGAGATCAACTAGGGCTTTAATAGCTTGACTTAAATCATGGAGATAATTGAGGAGTTTTGAAGCACTTAAGAGATAGTTCTACATTAGTTTTGAACTCCATTTGACTTGACTTGAGTCAAGGAGCGAAATCAAGCATATGACATCTTATTACATTCAATTTTGAGCCTGATTTGAAGGGATTTTTATTTGTATACGACCCATGAGGTTATAGAGACTTTCACAACTCTTGGAGAGTTATTTTTCTAGTTTCATGCCTTGTTTGGAGGAGAAAGTGGACAACACATCAGATTTTTGGAGCCAAGATTCAAATTCGAATTTTGGAGGCTTTTTTATAAGTCTATCTTCTCTCACATTTCTTGGGATTAGTTCTGAGTTTGGTGACTGCTGATGCAGTTGATTCATCCTTTGTAACTCATTTTTTCTATGAGTTTTTAGATATTTTTGTAAAGAATTTTTTCCTTTGAGTACAAGAGAGTCCTAATTTTTAATAGAGGAAGTATTTTTTCCTCCTCAATTCTCTTTTTGTTACACTGTTGATTAGTGAATAACTTGATTAAAATACTTTGTTATCCTTTA